>JAJFZI010624174.1:0-14969 GCA_022379055.1 Anilios bituberculatus
TGGTATGCCTGTAAAAATACAAGTGTTTGGAAAAGTGAGACTTATTTTTATTATGGTTGGACCAATATTCCTTCGCAGATTAGTGGTACTTAAAATATGGAAGGTTGAAAACCACTGGCTTAGCAGATTTTCACAGAGCTATTTAATATAATGAACTGATATAAAGAAGATAGGACTTCAACTGAGAATTTCCTATTGCATCATATCAACATTTATGGACAAGCTGCAACTAGACTGCAATAACTTGCCAAAATTAGTGCAATATTACATCTTCAGGCAAGTAAATTGCTTTTTTATTAATACCAAATTAAACAAAAATGACAGGAGACCTGCAACTGCAGTTTTATGCATACCTATTTCTAAATAAACTACTGAAAAAAGTACAACTTATTTTTAAGTAAAAATGGCCATACCATCAGGCTACCAATCTGCACACAATCAGCACTAAAAGGACATACTGATATAATCTACAATTATTTCTGACACGCACCCCCTTTCCTTTGGAATCCATGGAATTAACTTGAGATTTCCAATTAACACACTAAACTGAATAACCCTTTTCAGTTTTAAAGCATATGATCCATAACACTAAATAAATGCTCCAGTACAGTAAGATTAGAAACATCATTTCTGCTTCCAATTCCCAAAAGTAATACTACTGGTTTCTAGTAACAGCAACTAAATCCAGGTGAAAGTTTCTAATAAGTTTATGAGATTTTCTGAATTTATTTCTGTATGAACATTCCAAAAGAAAGAGGAAAAATCAAATACATTGTACATCTTCAAAGTTTGTTTTGATACGAAAGCCATTTATTTCAGAAATATTGTCAATAAATATGTGTTTAACACTACACATAAAAATTAAGCAGTCTTTCCAACTCCAAGACAAATAACAGGAAACTGAACAAGAATCAAGGCTAAAAGACCAAGCTGTAAACTAGGAAGATCCTAGTATAAAACTTGCTACCGAAATGAATTAAGTGTCCATTAGCCTCAATCCAAAATAAAATAATACAATATTGTCTTATTTTCCAGGATTATTGTAAAAAGAATTACTGAGATAAAATATATAATATCTTTGTTAGGTTTAAGATAATCTTACATATGAATTGTTACTTTAAATTATTTCCAACTGGTTAAGTATGATTTATCACTATGATCCTATGCTTTTTCAGTTTTAAAAGTTACAACAATTTTTCCTTCTATTGTGGAAGGCACTTCTACGTTTACACGTGCCATGTACGTGTAAGGTCATGCCATGTACCTTAATCTGACCACTTTGTGATCTGATTTATGATGGTCTGACCATATGGAATCTTTTTATCTGCATGGTAATTTTTAAAAATCAAAATCTAAGAAAGGTTGGTCATGTTGATAAAATTTCTTTTAACTAGCCAATTGCACCAGAAACCAAGTGGATATGGGATAGAACTAATTGTTGAAATGACTTTTGGACAATTGATTAAAGTTATGGAAAGGCAGAAGGAATTAGATAAAGAATTATGTATATTTATACTGACAATAATTGAAAACAATTTTCCTTCTAGGAAAGTTAAAATAAGGGGAAGGAAAGAACAACAAAATGGAAAAATATTGAACTTAAAGACTATAAAAGCATTTTTGACTGAAAATACTTCTTCAAATGGGAAAAAATATATAGGAAACAGACTATAATTTTAACTTATAGCATGATCAACAAAGTATTTAAAAATCTAATATGAATTCATTTAAACTTGCATTTATTTTTCATATGCACGCTAAAAGTGGGAAAGAATGTGAGTAATATGATTGAATCAGTTTTATCCATAATGCAAGTGTTATATAATATAACGTAACTGGATTCTGTTGGACTAAGTTTTGCAGGTGACGTAGTGATTTTTTAATAACTTAACATATTAAATGTAAGCTAGTTTTTGATGCAATTTAAAATTAAAATCCAGGATTGGTTTTGACAAAGCCCATTGCTTAATTACCACAATATAAATATACCTCTATTTTATAAAATTACAATACAATTTAAGATTTGTCATTAAAACTAATGAATCCTCAATTGGGATGGTATTATTTCATATTATTTATTTTACAGGACCCAGTACCTAAATAGTTAATTGATATTTTAAATCCCAGTATAAAAATGTACAAAAACGAGTTCATATTTTTATCTAAAATTTCTAGTGCCAACTAGGTGTCCCTTAGCCTCAAGCTTTGTATATATCTAAAAGCAAAGTTTCTTATTGTTTTTTATTATCTATTGAATGTTATGCTAGGTACCTGTGAAAGCGGACACTCCTTGGCCAATGAACTCTGGTTCATATCCTTCAGTAAATCCTTCAGAGCATTTCTTACTGTTGTGTGAGACCACTGTTCAGGAGGCAAATCTTCTAGTTTAGGGCAACTATTTGAGACATTGATTAGAAAAATGATTATTACAAGACTGCATTCTGCTTAAGAACATTCCTTTAAGACAGACAGATTTCATTCTGCACATCAAGCAGATGCATCTGGAGATTGCTCTCAGTCTCCTGATTGTTCCGATTAGTTAATTACTTTATACAACACATCTGCTGTATTGATGCATGAATTATACATCAGCTGCATGTGGTGACTATTTTTTCATGTTACTTCTACCTTCCTGCTCTGATGCGCTTGGTAAAACAATTTAAGGTGTAATGCCTTCTCACGACTGATCATGAAAAGAATTAATATACTAGCTTCCTCACTCTTTTAGTTACAGTTAAATTTAAAAACCTTGACTGCAACAATAAGAGTGAACAAGTCATTCTTTTTCAAAATGCACACAGATGGTGCTGTTCATGATATGCAAAAATATTTTTCTCTTAAGTAAACTTTATGTAAAGTGCCTTTTTGCAATGCATCATTTAATTGAGTAAAATGCTATATACTTTTAATGAGATATCAGGAAAAAAGCTATGAAACAGAACTACATGATTATCAGATACCTACAGTATCGTGGGGAAATTTTACCTCAAAACTGCAGTAACAAAAGAATGGAGGTATTATTTTACAGATTTCTGCTGACTTAAACTCTGGATAATCACAACATGGCATATTCTCATTTTTACTCCAAGACTCCTGCCCTATGTTAACATACCTGTGCAACTGGATTTTCAGTGTGACCACATGATAAACATCCTGCAGCATATCAGCTACTGTAGCATCAGGAGCATCTGTCACATAGGAGAGAGGAACTGGGTTCCATTTCCCAACCTGGATCAGTCCTGCATCAGACAGAATGATTCAATCAGTAATTTTAAAATCTATTATTATGAAAGTTTAAATAGTCTAAATTCAATGTCCATCAGATAATTAAAACCATTTAAAAACAAAGTCGTATTTCAATATTTCCCATCAAAAAATAAGTACAAAAGCTACAAACCAAAATTCATTCTCCCCAGAAATAAATACAAATTGTTTTGCAATTTTTCAATACATATTTTACCTTTTGCTTGGGCAGCAGAGCTATGAGAATATCCAAGTGATAATAATGCCATTTCAATCAGCTGGTTGAATAGCATGTCCTTCCTTACTAAAACAAATTCTGCATGTTCTTCCTTGCAATCATACTCAATGGAGTTTTCATAATGTTCCACTACACAGAAAACTGGAAGCATGGTTCCTACAAGATAATGTTAAAAATTCAAAACTTGCACAGTACTTTTATGTTCTTTTTGAATGGACTGTTAAAAATTATTACACAATATATTGTCAAGTTTTTTTGTCAAATATAAGAACATCACAAACATATTTAATAAAGGGTATAAAAAGCTCAATTCACAGGTCTGTTGAAGAATTACATATTTATTTAGCAAAAGAATAAGGGTGGTTGATTGTAACCTTTTTCATTTGTTGTTAGCATGGCTACTTACAACACACACTGTAGAAATCTTCACAGTAAGCCACTGCAATGAAATCTGCATAATTCTATTTATTAAAAAAAAATCTGTAATATCAAAACGACAGAAACTCTCTTTTTTCCTGTGCAGAATTTTCAGAAGTGATGTGCCACTGCCTTCTTCCTAGAGCTGAAAAGGAATGACTGCTTCAAGGTTACCCAGTGGGCTTTCATGCCCAAGGCATGATTACAACTCCACTTTCCCATTTCTTACTCTAGAACCTTAACCACTTCTTCAAATTGGGTCTCTCTATGGTAAGTGTCATAAAATTTTGCTGTTCTTCAAATTTCATATTAACAAAGTAGTTAAACAAACCAAAACCAATCTAATTAGTTGTATGATTTGAAAAAAAGAGAGATAAGATACATATAAACGAGACATGTTTTGAAAAACTAATTACTTTATATTTACCGTAGCCCAAGTTGTTATTGTTTATATTGTGTAGCCCTAAGAATCCCACAATTCAACAGGTCTTATTTCTGAGTATACATGTTGTTACTGCATGGATACTCCTTTTAAAAAATAAACACTGTACTGATCTATAAATTTATAACTTTTTAATATTAATTTCAAGGAATTATTCACAAATATTCAAGTTAAAATACATGAAGAGTTTATGAATCAAGTATCAGCATGATTATGGCAGTGTCACTGAAACAAGGTTCTTTAAACATGTGAATATTTGTAACTCTTGCAAAGTAAGATTTCTATAAATTCTGCTTTAGGTTTAGCTAGAAGTAAAAACTCAATTTCTATTTTACATGGGCTAATATTGAAATACCACTGGCTACTATTTGAATAGTACATTTAAAATACAGCATAATACCTACTTAACAACAAAATTTATATCCTCCTTGATTCAAATTAACTGGCAAGAACTGAAGCAGTTGAACACAAGAAGCTGTCCTAGGCATAAAGGCTCCTTTAGCAGGGCACCCAATATCACCAATTAATGCTTGTATAAATACTGTCCTCTATATTTCCAGAAATTATCTAATCCTGAAAAGGCATATCAAACTTCTAAAAGTGATTCACTGATGAATCCCTTCATTCATTTATATTATAGAAAAGCATAATGAAAAGCACTATTTTATCTACATTTGTAGTCAGTTTCTTGCATTGTTTGGAAAATTCTCTAGTTTGCTAAACAGACTCAGCATGGAGCACAAGCCTAAATATTTGCCAATATTTTACATCTCAAGCAATTAGTATCAGAGAAAAAAATGACCAGATAGTAAATATCAAATATAAATATAAGTTTTTTTCCACCAGAGGTACGCTGAGCTTTATTTCAATGATATTCTCATATATAACAGAATAAGGGATGGAGAAGGGACTAGGATTTAAATTACTATTAAAAAGCTTTATTGCAGAATCTGCACAAATTCACATATTCCATACTTCAAAAATATAATATCTGCTTACTTTACCCATTCTTTCCACAGACAACAAAGCAAAACAAAAATGCAATATAGGAAAATAAAAAGGAGACAGTCTCTCATCTAAAATATTCAGAACCTGTCCCCGGGGATAAGTATGCAATAATTATATATTATATTACAATGGAAAGGCTTTCTTGATTATTGCGAATTTGTAAATAAAAATATTTTTCAAATGCTTTATAAACATCCTTTATGAAGGATCACATTTGACCAATCCAGTGTCTAGTGAAACTACCAAAAAGGAGTCAACCTACTACAGATATTAAATCTGAGAACCCTTCTGTTATCTATGAAACACATAGGAGGAAAAGTAGCTGGGTCACTTGAGTACTTGGCAAGATAGTGCAACAACTTTATAACCTTCTAGTATTAAAGGGGAAAATACTGGTCAGTGCTCAATGCTAAAAATATAATATGATTTAAACCTGAAAGCAATATCATAGAATTTGCTGAAGGTATATGACTCTATGTTAAGAGAACACTTCCCATAAGAAGCAGAGAACTCTTGTTGAATCCCTGTCTAAAACTGTCCTGGCATTAAAGTTTATT
This sequence comes from Anilios bituberculatus, assembly GCA_022379055.1. Taxonomy (NCBI): domain Eukaryota; kingdom Metazoa; phylum Chordata; class Lepidosauria; order Squamata; family Typhlopidae; genus Anilios; species Anilios bituberculatus. Next base: position 5,906 of record JAJFZI010624174.1, read on the forward strand.
GCACAAATATCACATAATACTACACAGTTGAAATCTACTATTTAGGAATTTATGGAACTTATATATTTATAGGCGTCAGAAAGTCCTTTTTATATAGCCTCAGTGCTTCAGAGTACAATATTAATGCACTCTGTTTAAAAAGCAGCAATAAATTATATTTTTAATGCCTTACCCTTGGCTTTCTTAAGATGCATACATTCTTGGCAAACAATCAATAAATAGGGTAATCATGAGCAGAGGCCAAAGAATTTGCTGAAGTGCTGTTTTTCCATTTTTAATAGATAGAGATCTAACAATATGGACTGCTGTGTCTGTTCATTCTAAGATCAATATATTCTTTGTTTTTGCCAATTCAAGGAAAAATGAATGGTTGCATGATAAATGTTATGCATCAGAATGAAAGCCAGTGCCTTCTAAGTTTGTGTACTTAATTGTCTTGGCTTAGCAAATGCACGAAAAAATATGAATTATAAACATGTAGCAATTATACTGAGAAAAGGAATGTTAAAATAAATATGAAACTGTATACAGCAAATTTTGATTAAATTACCAAAAGGACTTTCTATGATCCAAAAAAAACATGTATACTATAAATTTTACTTCAACAAAAATATAACACAAACAACTATGGACACATTACATACCGCACCAGTCACTGGCTTTCAAAGCATTTTTGTTTGTTTTTGTGAGAATGTCTAATTACAGCAAACCAGTCACTGAACAATATGAGACCCAAGTTGTTCATTGCTCAGTAATGAATTGTACTTAAGGAAATAAAGTGTGAAAAATGGTCATCATAAAGGAGTTTTCTACTCAACACCAAAAAAGCTTTACATCACTTTCTTGAAGCTAACTAGCAAATGCTTTAGAGATGTTGTCGACCTTCCAACTTTGGATCTTTGTCAAGAGCAGACTAAAGTAGAAACCTGGCTGTTTCAAGAACCTTATTATTCATCACATGCTGTAAAAGTGTTTTGCTCAACGCACATACAGACGCCTACAAAATGAGTTTATAACAAGACTTATCTTGATTGGTAGCATTATTTGTTCTCAATGAGAAAAATAATCTGAAAGTACAAGTCCTTTTTTTCTATTAAAAGACTCCACCCTGAAAAACAAGATGCTCCACCCAAGCATGCAGTTGAATTCCAAGTGCTATTTCCATTAGATTTAAGAATGAGATATTTGTAGAATAAAATTGTGGTTGTAAAGTACAAAGTATGCAAAACCTTGAATGTTTTTCTAAGACATTTTATATCACTTAAAATTAATGTTCCATATTGAGAATTATAGTGTTACCTTTTCTAGTATGTGTTTTCATCAGGTGTCCAGAGTGTTTTAAAGGCACTCCTTGCATTTTAGTTCCTGTGCTTCCAAGTCTTCCTCTTCCTAATGGGCTCCCATTCTGCTCCAAGCGGGCAATTTTGGCTGGTGGACCCTTCGGATCGTTTACATTGTTAGACATTTCTGAATGTTCTTTCCCCTGAGTTGTCTCGTTCAAATGATCCATACTCAGTCCCGCCTCTAAAGATCACCTGCCATGATTTAAAAAAAATATATATGTGTTGTATACGCGTGCGTAATTTTATGGAGGAAGCTTTACACATGTACATAATACATCTGTATAGCATGTTCACATAATATTATATGTTTTCTTAAAGAAAAAGATGCTTTTAGGAAAGTTGCTTCACTATCAAAAGTACCTAAACGTTTTAATAGGGTTTTTTTTTTAGCTCACTGTATACATTAGATCAATTTGCATATGGGTTTTGTATCTTAGGATTTTGTATTCATGAGTGATAGTAGGTATGACTAATGTATTTAGTAACATTCACAGAGTAGTATATCCACTACTACAAATTTCTTATGCATAAATTCTAAGGTTGTGATCTTGATACAATTTCTTCAGATTACCAAAATATTTCAGTGTAATAAAAAAAAATCTTGTAAAGTTTAACTTCTCAGGAAATAAATAACTAATTTTAAGCTATGCATTCAGCAGAAATCCTATTTTGTATTAATTTATGTACAACTTTTCATACACCAACTTGGCATTAAAACAAGAACACTAGAAGATAATTCAGTGTTAGATAAAAAGGTTAAACATTTCTTTTTTCCTTAGCAGAATGTGAATTCAACTACGGTATATCACCATATAAATGCCATATATGGAAACCTCGTTATGCCATCATAACTTTCCTTGGTATCAAGTAGAAAGTCTTTCCAATCTACTAAATTTTCTGATGTATTTTTGAATACTGGCAAACGCGTATTGCCAAATCAAACAAAAACTGATAGGCTGACTACTATCATTCCATATTGAAGAATCAATATACCACTAATTTTAAATGTTGTAATATTTTTACCATGGCTCTTTTTGTAGTTCAACTCATATGCAGGAACTGTAACACAGACACAAGTCATATATTTTGATTAATGAAAAATATATTAAGAAATCTGGTTGTATACTTATTATGAATAGATATTTGCTTTATTATGGAGGGTCTGCCACCCTGTCTAACATTTAATCACAGTTCCTGCTCTATAATATATGGAATACGAACACCAGGAACTGTTTATGAAGCAGTACAGTACTTAAGTATGAAGTATGAACACTAAACTGGAGACTGGGCATTACAAATAAAGGACAACATTAATGCAGTAACAAATGTTTAGAGGCACAGTAAGTATCTCCCTTTCTGCAGCTCTGACAGAATGCATTTTAGTGCCACTGCTATATTCCCACTGCATATTTATTGCTTACTTAATCATAGCTGCTTTGTGTTTTATTATAAAAACCTAGGTTAATCTGAAGGGATGCAGCAACCTTAAGATGCCAACTAAATAACTATAAAGTTTAAAATATAACAGTTATTTATCCTCAGACTTTAGGGTGACATGCTGAGAACCAAAGGTTTACCATTAATTGTGGTCCCATCTGTTTTTGGTTATGAGTCTCATTAACAATAAATATGCCTACTTTAATCACTTTTTTAATCAAGATTATTCTCTTTCATTACATTAACTGCTGTTTAACCCAAAACTGCATATGTAAATCACCAACATCTACTGGGTACTTGGAAGTACATTATCAGAACAAGTCTAACTCTCACATTTTTCTTTCACTTATTTGGAATTAGTAGATAAACCCCAAATATCTTGAACAGGAAGATTACTGCCATTCTTTACAGTTTCAAGTACTCAAAATTTTGGTTGAAAAGAATAGTTAATACACATATATTATCCACACATACCCAATAAACAAGGGTAATAAGCTAGCAATTCAAGTTATATAGACTTTTGAGTGAATTGGTCATACCCACACACTGAAAGGATTTATATTACAAGCAAAACTATATGAATGTAAAACACCTAATTTACTAATTTAAACTCTTATGCCCAAGGGTAAAGTTCATCAATGCTTCTATTCACCTGAAACAGGAATGAGAAATATTTGGAAATAGTTTTCCTATGACATTATATTTGGAGATAATAGAGAGAAGAGTTTTTGCTGGTTTCATGTTTAATCATATGCTTTGATCTACAAGTTTTCAGAAAAAGATGTTATTTCATAAGTACACTATTATAGGGGAAGATGACATTATAAACATTTTGTGAATGGAATTCAATTGTCAGAATATGCTTCTGTAAGTAGAATAGTATTGTCAATAGTTTGAGAGTTAGCTCCCTCCCCTTTCCACTTTATCCCCTCCTCCTTTCTCAGATAAAACCCTTAATCACATTTAAGAGAAGCTCTGTTCTTATCCATTCCATATGGCTGTGATAATCCAGGCCAAGCTTTCACTGTGACCTTTTAAAGAGACAAAGAAGCAAAACACTATCTAGAAACAGGAAGACTGCAGTTTGAGCAAAATTTCATAAAAAGACCTGAAACTCACCACTTCAAAACTTGACAGCATATAAATAATGGAAACAAAGGAGATATCCTTTGCAGACCGATCTCTTGAAGAAGGAGAACAAGGATGATGTTTCTAAGTCCTTTTTTGCAGTAGTAGTAATAGTAATAATAATAATAGAAGAATACTCCCTCCCAAAAATTCTATTTTTCTCAGGAGAAGGAAAGAAATATATATATGACAAACATAGAAGCCATTGGGAGAAGGCAGTAAGAAAGGGAGAAAAAAGTACTAGTCCGTTTACTGAAAAATGTAAAGCTTGCAAGTAATAAGAAATGATGAGAAATGGAAATAAAGATAATGATGATGATGACGACGATAGCTAAATAAGCATAATTCTGCCAGTATTGCACTAAAACATTTCTTTCAAAAAATAAGGGTGAAGCTGAGATAAGATATGAACTCTCATCAGAGGAAAAAAAGAAGTAAATAAGGGGAAGGAATAGTGATGAGATACCATGTCTATCTTGTATTTTTAAAAGCAGATAATCTTCTAGTGAGTGTTCCCTTTACAGTTATTTTCTAAAAAGGTAAAACAGGGGTTAAAAAACCCCTAAAGACATGCCTTCTTACCACACACACACACACACACAAACTAACCTGAAAACTTTCTGCTGAAAGCTTCACAGAAAAGAAACATAATTAAAACATTAAGGCTATTGAAAAGTAGAAAGTAAAGGCACAAATATTTCATTTCACTACCTCCCTTACTGATTATTGTTAGTAATATTATTATTTTATAATACAGAAAATCTCTCCTTCCTCTTTTACTCCGCGGAAAGGTTGGGGGGGAACGGAAAAAAACACAATCAGCACCAGAAGTAAAACAAACACAAGATCCTTCAGTTGGGAGAAAAAAATTAAAAATATACTTAGGAAGAGTTAAGCAAAATGAACATTAGAGACAGTGATGAGGGTGAGGAAGAAGAGAAATCAGGTTACCAAAAAATAATAACAAATTAATCCTGTGAGTGTTCAAATTCTTGTTGTCCCTCGGCTGGCTATAATTGTTATTTAGGCCGGTTTGGTGGTTGTTGCTGGATGTTACAGGGCTGTGTGTGAGTGTGTGTCCCCCGGATGCAGCTTGGTTTTCTCGCTCTCTCTCCCTCTCGCTCGCTGTGTCCCCATTAAATTATTAGTTGACTCATCACTCCTCCTCCTGCTCCTGCTCCTGCCGCCGCCGTCCCTTGCTCCTGTTCCTCTTTTCCTCTCCGCTATTGCTTTCTGCTGCCGCTTCTGTTTCTGCTGCTCTTGCTTCTTCCTCCTCCTCCTCCTCATTTTAATACAAAATAACACCGAGGGCTATCGGCTTTTTTAAAAAAAGATATATCTATTGTCCAAGACAGTAGGAGGACGCTGTCTCCCTCCTGCTGCCTGGAGCTCTTCCCGGGCGGCCCCGATCATCCGACGCGTCCAGGGAGGGAGAAACAGACAAGTAGAAGGAGGTGGCGGCGGCGTAAATTGAGGGGGGGGAGGATGGAAGAAAGGGCAGCTAGAAGGGGTGGAAATGGGAATCGGATTAAAAAGAGGGCTGGAGGGTTAAGGCAGAAGGGGGAGGGGGTTAAACCAGAAAGCCGGAGGTGGAGGGGAGAGGCGAAGGGAGGGGAAACGGAGAACCGAGGGGGGCGCGATTTCCGGCACAGGGCGCGCAAGAATTTGTTATCAGCTTGATTAGTGTGAGGAGGCTGTGTATTTATTACACACAATACCCAGAATAACAGGGAGCAGTGCGAGCGAGGGAGCGATATGCCGCTGGCAGTGGCACAAGGCAAATGCTTGAAGTGTACAGAAACGGCTTGCCGATAGGGACAGACCAAAACAGAAGCAGCAGTAATGATTTCCTTATAAAGCGAGAGAGGGCGCCCAGGGACTGAACCGGCGGCAAAAGGGAAAATCAAGGGACGGGCAGCAAAAAGCAAGCACGACCTGATAAACCAAAAGCAGGCACACACACAGCGCCTTCTTCAGCACCCGCGGGACAGCGATAGGGGGAAAGGCGCAATCGAATCAGGTGCCAAAGGGGAGGGGAACGGAGACAAACTTGGCGTCGCTTGACACTCCCGAGAGGTAGCACACCCAACAGACTTGGAAACAAAGTAGGAGTAGAGCGAACGTGGGCATCTGCGCCGGCAGAAAGCTCTGTAGGGATGGGGGATGGAGAGCAGGTGCACATAAAGCACAGGAGCATATGGCTGGCAGTCATGGTTCTTTAGCGAGGGTGAAGCAGGAGGGAGTGCGAGTGTATCTATACAGTACAGTGCTGGGGAAAAAGAAGGGGGGATCCCTTAATTCTTCCAGCTAAAGTGACAACGCTTATACACGTGAGCAAAATAATTCTTTAGCTATTTCAATTGCTCTCTTAGCAACTTGGGGGGTTTTTTGTTTGTTTTTGCCTTTTGAGTCAGACTGGACTCCAGGCGACTACATGGGGTTAGAACTGAGCAGACAAATGGAAATGATGCCAGGACTAACACTAACGTGGGTTTCGTTGTGTTATACTGACACGAAGGTATTTCTGCCTAGACACAGGTTAAATTCCTTGGTTTTTTAAAGTCAGATTGCTAATTTCTAGAGAGCATTTGTATAATAATTCACTATTAATAACCTATTCCAGTATCCTACAGCTGGTCTCAGAACCACACTGATTTTCCCAAATGATAGTTTTGCATATTATATGTAACATAATACACAATAAGATGAATTAATCTATAACACTCTAAACTAAATATATTTATCAGACTATAACTCAAAGTTGTTAACAGTGAATCTTAATTTGTAATATGTTTATAATGAATTATTTGTTGCATTATATAGGAAAAACATCCCCTAACACTGGTGTTAAAATCTCTATCAGAGGTTTGCTGCTACCAAGTTCACATTGACAAGTACTGTACTTAAATTTTGCAAACTTTTATGTGCTTCCCCTTTTTTGTTTTTAAGTGAAAATAGATAACTTTAAATAGCACAGTAAAAGAGTATTGTAGGACTTTTGCCAGTTCTTTTGAATACTGCCCTGAAGATTACAATTCTTTTAAGAAGCAATAGGGGACGAATAATAATATAAAAGATGGCAAATGACAGACATAAGCTTCCTGAATAATCCAAAGTATTGTAGAATGCTTTCTTTTGTTGTATACAAATAACAAACATTCAGGTACATAAACATTAGTATAAATCAGGTTCATGCAATGTTTTTGCAACCAGAGGCTGCACTTAAAAAAGATAAAAGGCTTGCCTAGGAGAACTGCAAGGTGGTGATGCTATAATGTCAGTTCAGTCCATTTTTTGTTTTTATGAATTTAAATGTTTTATAATTGTCATAGTCCTGTTTAAATGAATTTAAATGTTTTATAATTGTCATAATTCCAGTCACAAATATAACATTTCAGGATAGGCATATAAACCAGAAAAAGTGAAAATTTAAGATATAAGAAGAAATAAGAAATGGAAACCTTACTAAGTTCAACAAAATTAGCTTATTTGCTATCAAAAATCAATGTCGAATTTCTACAACACAAGTCTTGAAGCTAGGGGCCTGAGGGTTCTCCACTCCTTCTTTGTATAGTATAGCCTAGAACCCTCCAGATGTGTGAACTTCATTTTCTGGCATTCTCAATAATAACCCAGCTATCTAGAAAATCTGGAAAGTGAGATCACCTCTTGAGAACACCCAAGGGAAAAATGCCTATAATATCTCATACTCATAGTAACACATTGTTAAGTTAGAAAATAGTGAACACAGCATAATTTAGAACACCTTAGTGGAAAGAGACCAATCATGCTTTGGGATAGTAAAGTGCTGGGAGTGGTAATTCATTTGTATTACTTTTATAAATATGAGTAGTGCAATGAATATGGTGACCAAGTTAAGAAGCAAACTACCTGGCACAAAGGAGAAAACAAGTACAAACTAATATAATAGGTGCTTTTTTACTAATCTGACAGAAAAGGTACATGTTCAAAACAAACTGGCTATGGTCCAAAAACTAGTTATATGAGACAACCTGAAATATAATTTTACTCTCTAGATATTTAGGCTATTCCCAGCAGATGTATATAAAATATGTATATAAAAGCATCCATAACTGGGACAATTGTTCAGTTTTTCAAATGCAAATGTTGTTTAAAAGAAAAATAGCTAAGTATTCTGTCATATAATTTTAAGGTATCTTCTTAAATAGTCAACTTCTTATGGAAGTTAAAACATGTAGCATTATTAAACTTTTAACAAAGAGTACAAATTAGTAAATGTTTAAAAAGTATATTAAACATATGCATCTAACATTAAAACAAAGCATCAGAGGTTCACAGCTACAAAGGCTGACATCTACTGAAATAAACACAAACACCATAAAGTATGCAGAAAATGGTAATGGGGTGAAATACATAAAATATTTATAGCAGTCAGCAATGCACAGAATATATTATGTTAGAAATAAAGAGTATGATGCTTAAATACTATGCTTCAGTAGTACTATACAACAGAATTATTTGAATGAGCAGCTGAAAAGCAGAAGTTAACATTCAGCTTATCTGTGCATACCCAAATATGCATCCCCATAAAATTAATACAGGATTTGAAATAAATAGCATGTGTGGCACAGCTATTAGAAATCATACCTCTCAAGTTTGCATATTAGATGTTATTGAAGCTCAATTCTTTTTAGTTGAGACAGTGCAGCTATCAAAATATTTATAAGCATGTGCAAGAGTCAGTCCTGAATGTGCACTTGTTAAAATGTTAATCCAGATTGCTCTCCTGGAAATCAGCGACACCAGTTCAAAATAACTGGTTTCAGGACTTGCAGCCTATTCAATTCAAGGCAATTGCTTAAGAGAAATTAAGGCAGTTTGAATATAGTTTATAAGTCACTATTCTGTGCACTTAAGGCATTTAATTTAACTGCCATTGAGAGGCATGAACCACAAAACATACACTTCAGAAAAATGTTAAAGGTTTCAAATGGACTATTAAAAAATGAACAACTTTCCAAACCAGGTTGCGACCAATGGCCAATTAACTATCTGGAGGATTCCTTTGGTTTAGTTTTTTATAGTATACAGCAGTGTTTCCCAACCNNTTCGACATCACGGTACCCTTGACCTCACTCTTCCTACCGCAAGGTACCCTTGAAGAAAACATCTAT
>JAJFZI010624609.1:0-10115 GCA_022379055.1 Anilios bituberculatus
GTGTCCCAGCAGGTGACCTCCTTCAGAAGCGACAGATCTCTTCTTTTTACCTCCTCCCTCATTCCTTCCTTCTGATTGGCTTGGCATCTTCAGGTTGGAAGTTTCCATTTTTTCTACAACCAGAATTGTATACAACTTCTCATTGCCCTTCATCCACTGGGATTCAAAGTATTAATTCATCCTCTCCCCCATCCCAGTTGAGATGGGATGGCAGGACAGAGGTACATAAGGGTAAGGAAGACTTTCCAGAACCAGGAGGAATGGTAGACAGTTGGATGTATCTTTGTTGTGTGAGGAATCTTCAGACAAAAGGTATCAAAAAAAAAACAAGAGTAGAAAATGGTCCAGTCAACTTGGCATCTGCCTCTTAGGTGGCTGTGTAGAGGGGAGAGATCTGGTAGAAAGCGAGGCTTGGACGCAACAGCAATGTGGGGAACCTTGCTGTTCATAACAGAGTGCTTGCATCAGTCATTGGCATAATCCAGTTGAGTTTTGAGGATATATGTAATTTATACTTGGGCTAAAAGAAAGACTATTTAAAAACATTTCTGCTTCCTCCATCTCCTATAATTCTGGGTGAGGATTCCCATTTTTCAGGCAGGGAAGCTTTGGAGCTCTGCTGCTGCATAGCGCCACCTGCAGGGTCTTGAGATGGCGGCAGGATGAGAACTGCTGCTTGTGGCAAATATTTTCTCACTGTAGGATCGGCTGGTTCATTGCCTTGGTTAACTGGGTCCATCTGGCTTGCAACTTATTCTTGACCCTGAAGCAAGGCATTAGTGATCTTATCCAGAGTCAGTAGGGTTGCCAGAGGATTTGTAGGATTTGTAGCTGTTGTTTGGCATGTTCCCCTGTAGTGCTGTGAATAGTGAATTTTTTTATAAGGGTTTGTACAAGATATGGTATGATAGTTAAGCTAACTCTTCCTTCCCAAACAGACACAAGAAAGACAGGCAGGTAGATTTATTGCAGAATAAATATAGGAAGCTGTAAGTATGAAGATGTTAAAAAAAAAGTATTCATGTATTCCTGTTTGAAATTCATACCTGATAATTCAGCTCAAAATTCCCCCAACAGTTATGTACTTGTTGACTTTGAAGTTAGGAATACAAGAGGTTCAGTTATTTTCACATACTCTCTGTCCTCAGCAAGCAAGCATTTCACATCGTTTAACAAGCTTGTAATGAATTTCTATTGATGTCAGCTGGTGGGGTTGCATTTCAAAATAAGTAGTATTGGCAAGGCAAGTAGGAGACACAGCTGTGAAAGCTTATGGGGAAAGAATATCATTTAGTGGAAGAGAACATTCTTAACATGCAAAAGGTCTAGGGTTCATTCCCCAGTTAAAAGGATGTTGGATAGGAGAACTGCAAATGATCTATCGCTTTTGAGACCCACCACCATACAGTGTAGACAGGTCAAACCTAGATGGACCTGATTGGATGTCACAAACTTTTATTTGCTTAATCAAGATTTATAGAATAAACCACAAGATGCTAAACCAAAATCACCATGGATGCATCTCACAGCTGCAGTAAAAGTCTTCCTTTTCTCTTAATATGTTAGCAAAGCTGTCTTTTAACAAAATGACAAGTCAGCAGATGGCTCCACTTCTGAGCAAGATGCATCCTGTGGAATTCATTATGAACGTTTCATAGACTAACGAGACTTTGAAAATCTGAAAGAAGTTCTTATTCTAAGATAGAGCAATTGCTGAAAAACCCCAAATGAAATATCGCCCCAATCCAGTTCCTCCTGTCCAGGGGTACATCCCAGCCACTATTATTCTCTGTTCTTTAATGGCTGCTGTCTTAAACACTGGACACCCAAGTCTGTCTGTTTTGTCAACAGTATATTTTTTTATGGGCAAAGCAAATTGCAAGGCTGTCTTTCAGGTTTGCATGATATTCAGATTTTGAAGGCTTTGTTCATTTTGTTTCTGCAGTATTTCATATTGCTGCTGTGCATCTTCCTGCTTGAGGTAATTGCTGGAATCCTGGCCTGTGTTTATTACCAACAGGTAGGTGATTATCCTGAGAAAAGGAGGGGATCAGTAGAACTGGCTTTGTTTTCCTGTTGCCATTGTGGCGGTTTTTCATTTCCCACAGATCTCCTCATCATTTATCCCTTTCCTTCACACAGACACATTAATTCATGCCAGCTGAAAGCCAACCCTAAGGTGACATTGGTGGTCTTGTGAAAGATGGGAAAGGCTTTTCCTTCAAGCCACTGTAAGCACATCAGTTATTATATGACCTTGCAGGCAGTAAGTCTGGCATCACACTAAAAGCCTATTATGAACATCAGACTAATATCCTGAGCACTCTATGTGTATCGCAGGCCATGCTAGTTGAAGTTTCAGTGTTTGTCCTGCTTTCCTTTTTTTTTAAAGCTACAATATAAAGCATACTTTACGTTGAACCCTGTTTACAGACACTGACAGTCACTGGCCCAACCAGAACAACTTAATGATGAAGTAAACATAGTAAACCTGGAATATGATATGTTGCCCCAAATTATTTAGAGCAGTTAATTGGTTAACCCACACATAAAGGAACTTCACCCACCAGGCCCAATAAGATTTTAGATTGGTCAGTTTAATAAAACATGACCTTGATTGGCACTGATTTGGTTGGAGCCATTTTCTTAAACTGTAAAAATGCCACCTCAGTTTACTGCATTTGTGGCAGGAATAAGCTTAAGACGTTAATTCAAGATAAACAAACAAGTCAGACAATAGCTGTGTTTATTTTGAAGCTGGAAATCATATGGTGTGTCCTTAATATGTGTAATAAGATCTTTAATAGTCTTCCCTAAGTTAGATTGGCCCAAAGATAAGTCTTTCCCATAAAACAGAGTTTAGTTGGTCAGGTTTGAAGAAAAGTCTTTACTGTAATAAAGGAGAGGAAGGTATGATATGCAAATCACACCACCTCCAACACGTCACATTCTAGAAACACTTTTATATCCTGTTCGAGGTTCTGGGGTTTACAGATAAGTTCTGCCTAATACATAACAACTTCTGTTTTAAACTAATATATTTTGCCACAATAATTTTCCAGATGCATCTTACTGAATTGCTTACCATATGGGTCTTATTGATAAAGTCACACACACCTTGTTTATCATACCACATGTTATGCAATTTATTTATTACACTTATCTTTTATTGACTATGTATTAATGTTCAGCGGAACTTGGTTGTCTTAACACCCTTTTCTACACCAAGCAGCCATTAGCTTGGCAACCCCTGGCAACACCCGGAACACCAATGGCAATTAGACGCCCCCTACCAACCAGGAGTTGCGCAACTTCCAGTGAACAGCGTGCAGCATAGACCATCTCTTGAGGAGCCACCTGGGTGCCTCACGCTGCTCATTTTGGAGCTGCAAGGCAGTCTCAAGGGGGCTGCTTCACTCTGCCCCTGTGCAAGCCACACAAGCACCTGGCTGGCTGGCAGGAGTGGTGAGGTGGTCTCCAATGAGCCATGATCCGGAAGGTTGCTCACATGGCTTGCTGGGGCAACAAGCCACACAAGGCACCCTGCCAGCTCCTGACATCAGGAACCGGCTGGGCGCCTCCTCTCACCTGCCCCACACTGCTCCACCTCTCTACCCCACTCACTGCTCCCAGGGCTGAGTTGCATCTCCCTTTGGGGCAGTCCCAGGGGTGCTTGCCCCCCACCCCCGTATCAACATCCCTGCAACCAGTTACTTCTTATACAACTTCTTTTCTGACTTTTACCATCACACCCATAGTTAGCTTACAAACTATGTGACCCATTGTACTGTACTTTTCTTTATTAATCTGACCTTTTCCCCCAAACAACAGTTTTGCCCCTTTATCACGTTAGCATTAACATTTTTTTCAAGAATTCAGAAAATCTTCACTGACAGATGTTCAAAGGAGATCTACAAAAAGCTCCGGTTTAGAAACAGGGTCACTGAATAGCTGCCAGATCCCCAGACTGTATGACCCTCCCCCCCGGCTTTTCAGATATACTATATTAAGTTGATGGGTATAAATGATGGCGTCATGTCTGACATTTTCTTCCCCTGTGGCGCCATCACTAAAAATAAAAATATTTTTTTATTTCAGTCTGTTTGTTACAAGCCATTTTATTAACTGCTGCTGAACTGATTATGCTGCTCAGTTTTAAGGGATGTGGTGTTTCTATTGGTTTATGTGTGTTCATTTCATGATTAAATTCTGCAGACTTGGAAGAACTATTATGCTCTGAAAGGCAAGCTAAAAATTAAGAGGAAGTCATGCTTATTTCTGAGTGATGCATATTTTCATAATAAATGTATAACACGCTAATATAACCAGTAGTTCCTTTTGGCATCCCAGAGACTCCATTCACAGCAATTTAACTACAGCTCAGTAGGGCTTGACCTGGAAGTTTATCTGATCAAAAGACCTGATTTGACTCTCTTGATAAACTGTGGTTACAGTGAAACAAGTCCCAGAGGAGGGAAATAGTGTCTGGTTCACACAAGCTAAATCCTGTTGTTAGATTTCCTTGTTCACTCCCCACCCAAACTAATAAACTGCAACAATGACTAGGTTTCCGCAAGGCAAGGTAGACCACAAACCAGCCAGCTCTTTGTTAGCTTTCTCCAGGGGGTGTGTGAAAATCCAGTGCAATGGGTTAAATCTGGTGGAAGAGGATAAAGGTTTGCTATCAGTATGTGCTTGATAACTTGATTGTTTATGTATTCAGGAGATCACTCCACAGAAAAATGGGAACTGCTCTCCCCTCCCCCAAATTTCATATGATTTAAATACAGATTGTAAAGTATCCTATGATTTATTTGGGGATTAATAGCATTAGAAATGCCAAGAGTTGAGAAGGTGAACATGTTGGGTGCTGGTTCATATCCCAAAATAACCTCTTGTGAGGTCTGCAAGTTGCAGACAATGAGACATTGCTTCTATCTGAAATCAGACTGGCCGCCAGCAGACTGCATGGCAAGCTTTGATGAGGGGTGGGGGGGGGCATGGAACTGGCATGGCAGACTGGGATTCTCTCCTATGTGTTCTCTGCAGGACTCTAATGATGGGGAACCTTCTTGATCTTTTAAGCCTCATTTTCTCAGATTGCTAGACCTCCTTTGGTGAGCCTCTTGTTCCTTTTCTCAAGGGGGCCAAAGAGCTTGGTCTTTTGTATTGCCTCTTTTTATTTCTTCCCTTGCTGGCATTTTGTTTCAAAATATGTATAAACTGTGTGTGTGTGTGTGTGTGTTTATCTTTGCTGCCTCTGTGTCGTGCTGCAGTTCTTCCCTGTCAACACACAGGTAACTGCTTCTCTTTTTTTCCTCCTATACAGCATGTGTTAATGGAGGGTCTTTTAGTGTTCTAATATTATCAAGCTTTTTTATTTTGTATTTTTATTAATTATTTCTTTTGGAACCATCACATCCTTTGGGTACATACAAAAAACTGAGTTGGCATAACCAAAAATGCTAAATTAGCTGCTTGTACAAGTGAAATTTAAGGCTTCCTGCTGGATTGTTGAGGAAAATTCCTGGCTTTTCCCTGATATCTGCTCCCCTCTCTAAGTGCCACTCTGATGATAGTATGCTGGTTTCTAAATAAAGGTCTTCCATTGAATCCTAGAGTTAAAGGCTCTTGGCTAGTTCTTGTGGAACTTATAAAAATTGACAACTTGATGCACCACTGGTCTGTCATTCCCTGATTCTACATATTGGGTAGTGAAAGAAAGGTATCTCTGATGGAACTGATCCCTCTTTTCCAGCTATGGGGATTATCTGAATAGAAGAGATTGTAGCTTTTAACCCCACAATTTACTTCTAAAAGTCAATCCAACCCAAGTCCTAGGGCTTAATCCAGTTTAGATTCCACAGCACTAACCAAGTGTGAGTTCAAGTGCCCTGTCTTATTTGAGTTTGATAACATAAGATGCCTGATGTGCAAATTGGGGGCAGGAGAAATGTCAGGTGGGTTCAGGGAATATAGCCAGATTTTAGGAGTGGCCGTCTTGAACAGCCTTTCCCAGTGGCCTGTTCTTGGCTGAGGGGTGATGAGGGTTGCTTTTCAAATTGTAGGTAGGTAGGTAGGTAGGTAGATAGATAGATAGGGGGAGGCTGTAAAGCAATTTGTTTGCCTAGCATTTCCAGGAATTCATCTATCTCAGTTTGCCTGATTTATATTGCAACATTGGACCACAGCACTCTTGAGTCCACCTGGGAGCCGTTTTGTTTTATGTGGAAATGCACTTGGAATAAAGTTATCTCCATATATTTTTTCTATTCCCATTGTTGTTGTCCCGTTCTGTGTAGCTGAATAGAGAGCTGAAGGAAAATCTGAAAGACACCATGGCCAAGAAGTATCAGAAGGCAGGAGAAGAAGGTGTGACTAGCGCGGTGGACAAACTTCAGCAGGAGGTATGTTGAAGGGGGTTAAATAGAGATGAAGATTGTCGTCGTTCTGGAACCACCTTGGTCCTATGTGGCCTTGCAGTAGCCCTTCTACATTCCTTTCCCCCTGAGGCAAGGAGGCACTGAGAAGTCAGCTTAGCAGCAAAATATCCTTTATTAGAACGACACTAGGCATCCTGTATATAAAGTAGCAGTTACAGAAGAAAGGTTTGAGGGCCCAGACTTGCAATACAGTTAACAATCTTTCTTTCCCAGCATTAATAGAAAGCATTGTAATCCATTTCAGCAGAATTTGCCTTAGCTAGCATCCTGCACACCTAGCTAGGTTCACTTGCTGTTTTCAAGATTGCACTCTATATAACAAGGGAAGACTTCATAGCATATTTTGTAACAGAAACATTCTGGCTTGCCTGGCACTAGCAAGAACCAGTTTCTCACAGAGGCAGGGCCTCTTACTCAAGGTCAGATACGAGAGCTCGGTAACTCTCAAGTGCATTCCGCCCTCCCGGTTTGTGGGAAAGACAATGAAAATAACAGATTACAACCAAATCCATCACAAGATCTTGTGGGAAAGAACCAGAATTGTGGCAGAGAAGAGGCAGGAGTTTGCCCCAACCATTTTAGTTTAGACTGTGGTTATTTATGAGGCATGTTCAGAGTCCATATCTATCAGTACAGGGATTTTCAGGATTGGGCTGATCCCTGAGCATCTTCCCTTGGAAACTGTAATGTGGTGATTCCTTTCAAGAGAGCTGAGGATAAAGGGATTGAAGTCCTCCTATGCCACCCGAAGAGCACAGGGGTCCTCACTTACCCCCAATGTTCTGTCCATATTTGGAAAGGATACGTTTAGGCTCTGTTTCTGCAAGTAACATTGGAAGGAGGCTGAGGGTCCGGAAATAACCGCATCTGAATTATACTTTAAATACGCAAGGGACTTCTGCAGAGATGGATTCCTAGGATGTAAATGGATTATATGACTTCCATTCTGTGTTGACCTCCCTGGAACCGCTAAACTGGCCAAGAGGCAGTGAGCAGGTCATATGTATTTTGAGCACTCTTGCCTCATCCCAAAGGAACAGCATACCAGCAGCTAATTAAAATAAACAGCTGGCCATAGTTAGTGATCAGGTTGCTGAACTACTTCCCCATTTTTCTTTTTCACCTTCACTAATCTAGTAAGGTCATTGTAAGAGAAAAGCAGGAAAATACTTTGACCTTTGTTTGTAATAAACATGGCAAATTCATGTCCACCCTATCACCTTTTTTTGGAGGCTATTAATCTTCAGTTCCAGAGAAGCCTGGGAAATGTAATTAATGCAGGAGCACACACCTCCCACAATAGACTGGGATGGCAGTGTTTTAGATCAAGATGTTGGGTTCTAGGTGCTCTCTGAGTTTGGTTTTCCTGCTGTAGATGTTCCATTACAAGGCCGGGAAACATCTTCTGATGCACTAATGTTATCTAGCCTGATGATAAAACATCTGTAGCTAAATAAATAAATACCAAGCTCAGAGAACACTAAGAACTCAATGGTTCAACCCTGAAGCTATATCTATTCTTTACTATTGGAATCAGATTAATTTGTCACACTACATTAGTGGTTCTAGAATTTAGACATTCTGTTGGACATTACTAGATATTTTAGTTTAAATGTGGGTGTGAATTGCAGAATGTTTCAATGAATCTTTCGTTATTTCAGAAACAAGACTTTTGTATTTTTAGGGGAGGTTAATTCAGAGGGGAAAATGGAAGAAAAAGTGAAAAAAGGAAAAGAATATTATCAACTTTTAACCATACAATCAGTACCTATTCCTTTAAGTTCTTTTATCTTTATTTTCTGTTTTTCAGTTAATAAAATCACTTTATAGTAGCAGTTTTATTTTAATTCTTCTCTGTGTTTTATGGCAAAGTCACTCTGTTCAAAGTCTAAACACAAACACATCCTAACAAAGCTATTCTTGGAAGACTTGGAAGTGTCTGGAAAGTTCTCCTGTTGGGTAGGATGGCAGGAGAGGAGTGATACGTCCCATATATACTGGAAGCCTACAAGAGCAAGCTCTTGCGTAATTTTCTTGTACTTCTCTACTTGAATTATTTCTCTTCTATCCTTCAGCTGTCTATGAATCATTCAGAAATACATCTAGCTGATCTAACTTCTCCATGTACATGAGATTTCTGCCTAGTAAGCAAGCACAATTTATGGCAACAAATTGTTTTTTGCCGTAACTTGGATTTACTCAGAGGGTATATAGGTAGTATATGGTTTCTGGTTTCATGCCATTCAATAGGAAGTTTGGGATACAGTATTTGTGTGAAGGGCTGGCATCTGATAGAAAAATGCAAGGAGGGGAAGAGTCATTAATTGAACAGACACATGTGAGCGGGTGGTGAATTTTCTCAGCAATGATTCTTCTGTGCCACACTGAACATCTGATCTCCTGCAGAAAGTGATGCAGGGAGAACACCCAAATTTACTTCAGTGACAGAACAAACTAGTGGAGGCTGGCATTTGCTCTTGCCATTAAACAGCAATGAAATACCAAGTGTGGCCTTAGATATGGAAGAGAGACAGAAAATATTTACATCAAGCTGGAGTTCTCAGTAGTTCCCAGAATTGGTGAGGAAAGAGGAATGGGGTTTTTTGAGAAACATTTGATTGCCAAATGGTACTAACACTCTTCTTTTCTAGCCCAAGGATGAAAGGACACATTTTCAGCATCTAGAAGCCTCTGCTGCTTCTCAGAAAAAATGCACACAGCCCTCTGGCTACCAATGGCCGCAGCTGACCAGGAGCTCAGTAAACACTGCTGTCTTCTTGTCTGGCTGGTTTGTTGCTGTGCTTTGACCATTTTACAGAAAAGTGGGCATAAGTTATGCACATGGTATCAGAGGCCAAGGCAGTAATAGATGGCAACACTTATTTCTCTTAATTCACCCTGCAGATTCAGCTTTCTCATAGTTTGCGTTTGCTTGCCTCTTCAGTTTAAATGCTGTGGCAGCCATAATTACACTGACTGGAGTGACAGCTATTGGAGCAAATATGAAAGCAAAGGACGGAAGGTCCCGGACAGCTGCTGCAAGACAATAACAGAGAGATGTGGTGAAAGAGATCACCCTTCCAATATCTACAAAGAGGTAAAAAGTGAAATATCCAACCAAAGAGCATAATCCATCTCCTGCTCTCTGCCATTGAAGCCTCTCATCTTGACACAATGATGGCTTTTAAAAATCTTAAGTGTAGCCTAGAGTTATATTAATATTGCAGTATTCATCTTGACTCTGTTTTGTTAAGCTGAATATTCAAAAGGGGTACAGAAAAAAAGGAGAGAAGGGAAGGGTTACAGTCATAGAATGTTCTGCTAGTCTGGCTTCCTTAATTCAGAGGGGAAAATGGGAGAAAAAAGTAAAAAAAGGAAAAGAATATTCTCAACCTTTAACCATACAATCAAAATTGACCCTAAACTTCTGGCCCTAATTAAATCCTTGTATACTAACACGTCATTACAGATTAGATTAGATGCCAAGGGGAACCTCTCAACTAAAGTTCCAGTTACAAAAGGGGTGAAGCAGGGCTGTATATTGGCCCCCACCCTATACAATTTATTTACCTATGATATCCCGGCTTTATTTAAAGACACTTATTTCCATCCCCCAAATGTCTCCCAGAGAATAGTGAATGCACTTTTATACGCAGATGACTTAGCACTCAT
>JAJFZI010624720.1:0-10500 GCA_022379055.1 Anilios bituberculatus
TGCGAAATATCTCACCACCAACAAAATAAGGATGCTTAAAGTTGTACAGAATGAATCGTGATTATATGGGAAATAAAAAGGAACCAGATTATGTTCTGGAAATGAAAAAATACAGTACACAATTTCCTGTTACACTGCACATACACCAACAAGAAAACAGTCTGATTACCAGAATTTCATCTGTTCCAAAGTTCCTGCACTGGGATTTGATTTCCATACAAATTTTTATCTATAGATATATTAATTAAATTACTGCATCATATAGCTTTTGATATTCTTATCTGCCTCTCTTGATTGACAAGTTCCATTATACCTCTCCAAGGGCAGACGTTATCAGGAAATATTTGTAACTGTTCATCATGTAAAAAGAGAAAATCCCTTCCCCATCTCTTAAAAATAAAACTACTTCTGGGGGTTTTGTTCTGCTTCTTTTAACTGTGAACAATCTTAAACTCACAGCATTTTCAGTTTCCTCATACAACTGTTCCAGAATTAAGACACCATTTTCCATCCAAGAGTCCAAAAGTAAACATTTTCTTAAACCCAGACAAAGGGAATGGCAGCTTTTGGGGGTGAGTGGATTAAAAGCATTTGCAGGAATAGATCATGCAACTATAATAACCAGAGCTCTGAAATGCTCTTGAACTGGATGTACTTTTTAAAACATTAAAAAATCCAGAGGACCAAAGTGTTTCCTACTTATGAATTAGCAGCACTTTCTCAAGAGAGCCAGATGCCAATCTTGCCTCAAACAAATGAAAACAGCTCTTTGAAAGGATAAACTGAGTGGATGCAAAAAGTGATAAAAATGGCAGAAGAGCTGTGATTTATGTTCTGAGGCATCTGTTATTGTAGCTACAGATCTAGCGACAGGGAGACCTTCAGTGGCCAAAGCAGAGCTAAAGATGAAGGGATAGTGGGATGCCAGGCACACCTTTCTCCCCTTTATGTAGAGGCAATTATCTCATGATATAAACAGCTGGGGACAAATTTCTTCCTGTGATCAATCCAACCAGCCTGATTGCTACCACTTTACAGAATGAGATAAGTCCTAATTCATTCTCTCCAGAATGACAGAAATGATTCATGTAAACCATAACTTTGCCTCTTTCATTTGAGTGGATGCCAAATTATAGTAGCCAAAGGCAAGACAAATGGAGGTATAATTCCCATTCTCATATTTTAATGTCAAGCTATGGCTTTTTTTTTCTTAGGGGTCAGGAAGAGGCCCTTGTCCTCCATCCATGCCATGGAAAACCTTCTTCCTTCTTTAATCCAAGAACACACTTTGGCTTGCTATGTGATTTTACTTGGTGTGAACATTCTCAATAAAATTCTACTTCCTAATCTCTCAATATGCTGAACATACAACATGCATGATCATTAGCATTATATTTTTAGAAGTATGATTTGAGCTCATACAAGAACTGTTTTTGAAAAATATTCCTTTCTCCCCAGCAATATTCTGTCATATTGAATTCCTTCTGAAAATGGGAGTTTAACAGGCTTTCCTGTTTAAGTGTAAGACCCTTTTCCCAATATGCTACGAGTACTCAAAACATGAACATTTTACATCACAAAAATTCAACCCGGTGAAAAGATGCATTCAGCAGGCACCTTGATTTCCTCAATGCAGCCATGACACAAAATAATTTTTAAATAATTTTGCCTTACTGAGATACTCACATATGATTTCAACATTTTATTGCTGCAACCAGAGTTTATTATTGCATTGAGATTAAAAAAGGGCAATTATCAATCACTGGAGGAATCAAGGTGTCTGCTTTAGGCAACATGTCAATTACAAAGAGCTGTAATGGAACACCGAAGGGGAGATCCGCAAATCAGCTGCCGAAGAAAGATGGATTCATTCCAAAGCGATGAGTCAGAGGGGTTTCTGGGAAAGAGTCTAAATGCATCTTGGGTAGCTCGATGTCTCTTGTCATGAAGGGAACAACAGAGGTGAGGCAGTGTTGGGCACTATCAGAGATAGGAAACTGGCAACCATGGGCTCACTCTGTTCTTGAAAACTTAAGAATCGTTTTAAGCAAACTCTCCTGAGTCAGTTCCATCACACCAACAGTCTTGTTTTTGCAAATGACCTAACAGTTTGGGAATCAGACATTTCCCTAGTTCCCTGAAAAGAACTTTGCTTTGGCTGAAATGGCATAAAAGATGTAAATTACAGTTTAACTGCGGCTTCTTGCTTAAAACTAATAATGGTTACGTGAGAGAACCACTCTAAACATTGTGACGTGGTGGCCTCCTTCCTCTCCACAAAGATACTCCCAGGAGAGAGCTATAACTATTAACATAAACTGAACATGATGAATCCTTCAATCCACAACATCATGATGGATCCTTCACAATATCACTTACATAAAAACTGGGAGAGGTTGGCATATGATTTCTTTTCCTTTATGGAAGGTAAAACTTTTCATTGTCAAACTTTGTAAGAAAGCAATGAAGAAGCAAAAAAAACAAGAGGCTTGACTGGAACCCTTCCAACCCTTCTTGATGATAAAAAACACTGATTTAAAAATAATAACAGGAAGTATCAAATTCCCCTTCATTTTACCATCTGCTGAATGCAAACCGATTATGAATGGGAAAAGATTTATGTTAAACTCTTAGAAGTCAGGGACATTATCAATTTGCCCAAATTAGTTAAGCAGAGGAATATTTTATTCTCATAAAAAATTAAATGGGATATTCTTTCTCTCCCTCTTAAATTAATTGACATACACAATTTTTAAATTGCTTCCTACCTGCTAGGTCAGACAGAATTAGCCAAGAGAGGTAGGGGTTTGAGTGCCATCTATTGCTGTATTTAATTGGAGGGGGTATCCTTGCAGAAATCCAACCTATTGCTCATTAAACTGTGGCAGCCAGATGCAAAAGAGGATGTGCATTTTTTTTAGAAAGCTACATAATGAGCTTTATGATTTCATTTTTTATGGAACTAATAATAGGTAAGAGGTCTGTCTTCCTCTGAATCACCTATATGGATAGATTTTCAAGGTGGTCACAGCCAGCCTAAAGTGAAAATTTGCATATTCAATTTGAAATAAATATGTGTGCTGTTTTTTGGAAAACTTGTTTTCTCTTTCTGCACAGCCTCACACATAGCTGCCAAAATGCTTTGAACATGCAAAGTCTAAAGTCAAGAACTCTTCATGGACGAGAGGCCTCTGCTGATTAAAAGTAAAATGAAGCAGCCATATTAATTTCTTTCTTGAATAAAAGCAGAAATTAAGGCTTCCTTCAAGACTGGAAGAGGTACAGTCCCTTTCAGAGGTAGGTGCTGTCAAAAACAGGAAGGAGAAACAGCAAGAAAATGCTGGAATCTTTCACATGTCAGACAGATAAGTACCTATATCTTTACAAACTGATGCTGCAAGGGGTTTCTTCTCATATTGTTATGATGATGGAGAACCAGAAGTTACTAAAGTTCCTGATCTATATGGAATAAAGCACTGGAATCCTTTGTTTGTTAAACCTGGTAACCTAAGATGAAGTTAAATGACTGAATTCAGTTTTCTCCCCTTGAAACAGTGAATAAAAAAGTTCTGAAACCCATGAGGGGGTTAGAGTTTTTTTTTTAAAATACAGAAATGGAAAATTCTGCACTCTGCAGGCCAGCACCTTTGAGAGAGTTATGGTGTGCTTATGCAACCTCAAAGCTGGTGACAGACATAATGTCTATTCTATGTTCCTTCTGGTGTTATCCTGGGAGAGAGTCACCCATCCTCTTCCTGAAGCAACCAGAAACGGGTCTGGGACCTCACCAGCGAGATTGGTGTTAATCCTTCCCTTAGGAGTGGACTCTATACGAGGCCACTTAGTTTATGGTGTACATGAGAAAAAGCAGCAATGCCACTTTTCTAGTTACAAAAATCTTACAGCAAGAACTCAAATCAAAAGTGTTACCAACATTCAGGGAACAGTGGGAGAGAGCACGTGTTTTTAAAATAAAATCACTTCCCACCACTCTCTTTTTCCAAACTTTCCCTTACTAGGAAGCAAGAGTCTATTAAGAAAAGGCTATCTGGGAATTCTCCCTGCATATTTCCCAGGGTCTCCCCTAAATCTGAAGCAAAGAGAAGTCCAAATTAGCATCAACGGTCTGGAGCTGAAGAGCACCTCTTTTTCCCACATCAAATGTACTGTGTAACAGTAATATCATTAATAATAACTCTAATAAATAGATACAGGGAATAAAGAATTAAACACACTCAGGTTGTAGGATAGAGCAGGCGCACACAGATTCACCACACACTCATCTCTTCACTTCTTAAAAAGGTACAAAACCAAAATTTCTTTCAAGTATTAAAAAAATAAGTTAATAGACATTAAAAGATCTAAAGTGACTAAAGGGATAGGCCTTTTGCTTCATTTCCAACGTGCAAAATAAAACAAAGAAAAATCAAAACACAAAGAAATGAAATCCCTCTAAACAGTCCTGGACAGACCACTCTCTGAGTCTGAAGCTGGGGGACTGTCACTCATGAACATCCTCCAAATGCTTCATAATGAATCCATTTTGATAATTAGCACTTTCCAGTGTCTATACAGTCATCAGGTTCACAACAGAACAGTGTAACGTCAACAGAACAGCTTCTTTCAGTCCAGAGGCCTTTGGGGCCAGATGCATGCAGGACCCACTCAAAAGGGGGCAACTTGTGGCAGCTGACGTGAAGAAACCAAGTCAGCTTCTGCCTGTGTCTTTTGTAGAAACCATACGGAGCATGATTTCAAGTCATTAGCGTTTCAAGTGTCTTTTCTTCTCCGTCTCATCCATGTTCAGATACCAACGTTTCTCCATATCTGAACAACAGTGGCAGCATTGGAATTCTTTGGTGAGGAGAACGTTTACACAGTGTGCTCTGTTGCAGTGAGTGGTTGATTCTTCCAAAGGCTGCTTCAAGATGATGTTTAAAAAGGTATTAGACATACCTTTCCTTTTTTTATTGAAACAAACAAAACCAAGAATACCACAAAGTGGGTAAACGTGAAATGAACTCGCTACAGTCCACCTAGATTGGTCCAAGTTCTTTAAAAACTGCACTAACGTCACACAAAATATATTTGTTTCATTTTTAGCCTCTCTCAGAGGCCACGAAAAGTCATTGACCTCTTGCACAGGTCCTCAAAGAAGGCACACCATCTCAGGACACCAACTCATTCTTCGGTCTGCAGGTCACACGGGGCTCAGGATCCTTAGAACCAATTCCCTTCGCAAGAAGCTCCAAAATTCAGCTGCTGTAAGAAACTCAAAGCAGGTCCTGCATCATGTTATCTCCTCAAACCGGGCAACTCCAGCCACCTTGGCATATGCCAACCGGGCACTGCAGATCAGCAGCCAGGTGTAGAGCTATGTCAGGACCAATTCAGGTTGAATCCCTTGGACAGCATAACAGCCTCGAGGTCCTTATCTTCCTCTTTCTCCCGAAGCCGCTGCTCTTCGAGAAGGGCCACAAGAGAATCTCTCTGCTCCACCACTTCTAGCATTTCATTTAGGATCCTCTTCTCCTCTGAGAGTTCTTCATCTGTCTTTAGCTGATCTGGGTAGAGGGAGGAGAACACACTTGTCAAGAGATCTAAGAATTCAGATCATCCAAAACCTATCGAGCTTACCTTCCACTGCCATTCTCTCTCGAAGCTCTTGCTGCATCCGGCTCTGCCTGTCCTCCAGCTCCAGTTCCCGGGCACTGAAAAGCAAAGCAGAGAATAGTTAATTCCCCTGGGCTATTTCAGAGGGAAACTCAACTATGGGATTTGAAGTGATGCATCCCAATCTTTTCTCCATCAGTTTCAATGGAGAATCAAGCAAGTCTTCAGCAGTGGAGACAATGGTGAGTTTTAACATCCACACTACTTTTGTGGCCTAGCTTTACTTCCAGGATCCAAGAATACATAAAGTCAGTAGTCTTTAATAAAAAGCCCTGTAAGGTAGGCCGGCAGGATAAATCCCATCCCGCAGATTAAAAGGGAGCTCTGAGGAGAGCTATTCTCTCATTCTCAGACCCAAAATATGTCAAATGAGAACTTTCTAAAGTATATCTTTGACCAGTTCTGTCCAACAGGTCTTTCTGAATTCCTTCTGGTACTGTATATACCAGGCAGGGGTAGTGGTGGCAGATGGTGCCTCCTTAATATTCTAGCTGAGGAATTCTAGTATTATGTAAATATTTGAACCTTAGCCAAAAAGAGGAGGGCTAGGATAGTCAGCTGAGCTGAACTGCTCTTTGCTAAACAAAAAAGGGGTATTCTAAATCATGCTCTCGGTTTCCCTTCAAGTCCACAATGTCACTTAATTCTACTGCACAATTACACCCTGAATGATTAGTCTTGTAGGAGTGCATTATGGAGAATCAGACAAGAAGTGGTCGACCACACCGAAAAGTGTCTTACACGGAATCAGTGACTTGTATACCTCAGTACTGTCTACTATGAGAGGCAGAAAGTACTTTCCATTCCTCTTTAAAGCAAAAGTTTGATTTTCTTTCGGCTACTATCATCTGAAAGCAACAGGTTGTCGTCATCACTGTCACAGCTAGGGTAGACGTTTGTTAAACATTTTTAGTACTTGCCTCTGTGGGGACATAAAATGGAGTTCACTCACAATATCATCAGCTCTGACTCATAGCGCACCAAGGCGTTCTTTTCCTGCACCAGCTTGAACCACTCCTGCATCAGCTTGGGGTCGTCCTTCTTCCCCATGCCTGCCAAGAGAAGACTTTGAGTCAGCTTTCAGACAGTGGGGTGGCCATTTTCACAAGCTCAACGGTCAGGCAGGGACAAAATGGAAGCGGGCAAAATGTGCAAAGAAAGCCGAGCCAGATGCTGCCAGAGTGCTCCCACCAAATATGTCTCTTTCATTTGTCTCTCAAACCAGAGAAAACAGGGCTATCTCCTGCAAAAAAGTCTCTCCTGAATCCATGCGGCCTTCACTAGCCCTCCCACTAGAATAAAGTATTTTCTTGTTTCTTCCTTTAAATTTGGTAATCTCAGATGTTCAAACATAGACCTAGACCAAGCCTAGTTTTCAGTTAGCTGATATATATTAGGTGGTCCCGGGATATTCAGATGCATTTAAATCACTCATCCATTCTCATCTCTCTGGAATCGATTCAACATACAGCTGCAGATAGATCACTGCACAAATTCAACACCAGCAGCTCCTTGCTGGGCTGTTCCAGAATTGACTGGAGACATCTCTGTTGAGACATCCCTATCAATTATGGAATCTTGAACATTATCTTATTCATGGGGGAAAAAATCAATCCCCAACCTCTATCACAATGATTTATTTTCTCCTTGGCTTAACGATCACTCTGGATAAATCTATAGCTATGTCTCTAGAAGCATTAAATAAGGTGCTGCCGACTGCATTTCACCAGGACCAACCTATATTCCATGACAGAAAGGCACACAAAAAACAATATATATATATTTGCTACTAGCAGAACCAACAGTGAACTCTGCTAGTACGGAAAAGGACACATTATGATTTTATAAGTTCACATCCACCAATGTGAACCAATGTATAATAATATACAATGGCAACTTTTCACAGGCAACCTTTTAGATATGTTTTTTTAAAAAACCAGTTCAAATGCAATCAATGCCCTTGTATGGTGATCTTGATTATGAAGGGCTTTGCCTTGA
The DNA here is from genome assembly GCA_022379055.1 of Anilios bituberculatus. Taxonomy (NCBI): domain Eukaryota; kingdom Metazoa; phylum Chordata; class Lepidosauria; order Squamata; family Typhlopidae; genus Anilios; species Anilios bituberculatus. Next base: position 7,672 of record JAJFZI010624720.1, read on the forward strand.
CTGGCTACAGTGAGCTAAAAATAGCTTAGAAAAGTGGCACAGGGAAAGATGCTCATCATCTGCACCCAAAGTTCATTAGATGTTCTATCTTCTCACCTAGAACGGTCAATTAGCAAGGTGGATTCTAACTGAGATGTCACAGTGGTTGCCCAGAATTTCACCCATGCAGAGTAGAATGATGTTAATGACATATGCAATTTGGATTCTGTATGTAGTTTACAAATTATGTTTGAATGGGGGAGTTTTTCACAATTTGATGGTATTCAATATTAGGTCACCTTACGTGAGAACGGATTTATGCAAAACACAATTCTAGACACTGTTGGGAACACAGGAAACGAGACACTGTTTTAAGGACAGTGCTGTTGTTGAACCGTTCAACATCACTGTTATTCGAAACTTTTGAACCACAGAACAGTGTCTTTCTTATTTTGCAAGGGACTGGCATTCTGAATTTCCTTCTCCTTTAAAGACCTTAAAACATCTATGGACATCGCAGAAGTGGATAAACAGATGAATCCCTCACTCTAAACAAATTACAGTTCCTTGCCATAGTTATGATTTTCTGAGCATCTCTGCACAAGTGCCCTCATTAGCTATGATGGAAAAGAGATAGTAAAGCTTATACATGCATCAGGCTAGAACAGTGGAGTCATAAAAAGCACTGGAAAGCCTCCCCACTCTTTCCACTGAGAGGATAATCAGAGAAAAATTGCTGAACAACACAGCCAAGTATCTGTTGCTACTTTCCTATAGAAACTTTCATTTGACTTATTTTGTGAAAGCCTATGAGCAGCAGAAGATGGTGGAGGTGGGGAGGAAAGATGCACCGTCAATGAAAGCTGACCATGGAAAGCAGATACAGTGGTTAGCAGAAGTTACAACAGTCACATTCCGCCCCTTTGCCCCATGCCTTGGGAAATGGAAGCTCCACATGAGATAAAGAAACTATTTGACAAGATATAGATTTCAGGAGATCAATCTGGATTATTTAGGTCAGGAGGCTGACAATTCAAAGTTGAGGGAAACTGGGAAAATCAGCTGCCAAAACCAAATCAAACCAAACTACAGTTATTTCTTTATCCCATTGCTTGTATTTTTCAATTATTTCTTTAAGAATTTTAGGATATCCAGCAGGCCAAACAGGAGTTAAAGAGTGTTACACAACGGTTACCACAGCCAATCCGGAGAAAGAACTCCAGTAGACTGGGGAAACTACAGTTACCTCCACAGTTCACAAATGAAAAATAAAATAATAATAATAATGTACATTTACAATATTATCAGGGACATTTCATAACAAGATTGATACCGAGGGTATGGTTGAACAGGAAGGAAAGAAACAAAAGGTTTTGGTGGTGAACCACTTTACATCAGCACACATTTATTAGTGTCCCTACACAAATTCAACTGCAGTTTTGAAAGAAGATGGAGGGAATGCAAGAAATTACATTACCATCGTGGGCACAGCAAGGGCAGAAGGAGAGAGGTCTACGGCGTGGTGTCCCGGCATTGGGCTCATCTTCAATAGGTTCAAAGATGGGAGAGGAAGACGGGAAGGGAAGAGGAGATTGGAGGTGGAGAGGAAAAAAAGGATGGGGAAACAGCATGAAAATAAACAGACAAGTAGAAAAGACAAAAAAGTGAGAAAGAAAGGAAATAACGAAGAGAAAAGAAGAAACACAAGAAATGGAGAACCAGAAACAAAGAGAACAGTCTACATATGGGACATCCCTTGTCAACACTGACAGAGAAAAGTGAACTGGGGCATTAGGAAGAAAACTAGAAAGAGCCACAGACATTACCAGGATGAAGGAAAAGATTTGACACTTCTTGTGCTTGCAGACTTTTCACCCAAGATATCACTTTATATCTTACAGTAAGAGAAAGAAGTACCAAGAAGATGGTGAACAGTATTGATAAGAAAGCAGAACATAAAATTAGGCTGAAAGGCCATCTTTACAGTTAGCCTAAATTTAGGGGTGAGGACAGAAAACACTGAATGTTCAGAAACAAAAGGTAGGAGGACAGACCACCCAGCATTGTTTAAGGCGAATGACCAAAGTACTGTATCAAATATGTAAAATATATTGTGGTAAGATCCAAAGGCTTTCCTTAGAGATGCTTTGTAATCACCGAAAATACACTTTAGCAGCAACTCATTGTAACAAATAATATGCTTGAGACAGAGACTGAGCCAGAACTAAAATGGGAGAAATATGCTTTAAATGTGTCCAGAATGAATCACCCAATCTCAGTGGGGTCTTCCAATCATGGTACCTGGCAGAAGGTACATAGAACAATCATTCATGTTAAGAATAGCTATTTCTGTGAGTGAGCTCGTAGAAACAACCACACAAGATTATATATAAAGTAATAAGGAATTTCTAAGAAAAAAAATGTGGGTTTATGATTACTCCACGGTACAACTGAAATGAAGAAATACTACTTTGAAATAAGGAGGAAGAATAACCAAATTCCATTGAAAAGGACCATAAATAAACATTCAATTGAAACCCAAATTTACATGTACCATACAGTGAATGGAGATGAAGCATCACATTTTTCATTTTTGAAGAGTTACACACTTTGGAAGGGGTTTTTAGAAGGGACCATCACAGAACGAGAGCTGAAACACACAGGACAGACCAAAATTGAAGAGGGAAGAAAAACCAGCTTGCAGATAGTGTCTGAGTGACCCATATGATTTTTGCAGACAGGAAGAAACACTAATACTGACTGGAAATGGTTAAAATGAAGGAAGGTAAGACATTCTCGAGTCTTCTGAGAGTGAGGTGGTCTATAAGTTGAATAAAAATAAAATAAAAT
>JAJFZI010624728.1:148-11176 GCA_022379055.1 Anilios bituberculatus
TATACCAAACAATTTTTTTTGCGGCCAAACAGGACTTATGCCAAGTTGGATTTATTCCAAAGCAGACTTATATCAAGGTACCACTGTATATAAATAAATAAATACAGCTTTATTTGTCATTGAGAAATATATGTAGCTCAGGATTGAAATACCGTGGTCTTTCTCTGCTCAAGGAACACCTCAATTTTATTTATGCTAATAGCCTGCAGTGACATTCAAAAAATTCATTTCCACCATTTCTACACTGAAGAAGGATTTAATATTAGCTATGCTTACTGTAATATGATGTATTTATATTTCTTATCCATTCAGTAGTAAAGTTTCTTTGCATTTATTACATACTAAAAGAATAAAAGCACTATAAAGAACATGTTCTTCCAAATCAGACAGTGTATTTTTGTGTGTGTCAAAAACCATGTACTCTGGTTGCATTCACAAATCTGAACTATGGACTAGATGAAAGTATTGTTGATTTTTATGAAAAGATATTTTCTTTAAATTACCCGCTGAATTACATGTTCTGTCTATAGTAGCATCTCAGAAGATTATTGTTGTTTTAGGAAAGCATACAAATCATATTATCTCTATGATGTATGATTATTTCTATGACAGCCTCAAACTTCTACGTTTTATAATGTATAAATTATAAGATTTTTTTTTTTAAAAATTAAGGACATGCTGTATTTCAATAATTTTATGAGCTATTGAGGACTATTTACAGATATTACTGGAAAATGGGATATGAAAATTTGCCTGCTAGAGCCCTAGTATACTCTTCTGGAAATAATTGTTAGGTTTGAACAAGAAAATACATCCCATAATATGCTATGCAGGGAGGTTTTAATAGGAATAAAAGGAAAAGCTTATATTTCTTTTTTCCCCACTGTCCAGAAGTTACATCTCTTAGCTATATAAATAAATTTCAGTAAAGCTATCGTAAACAGCTCTTCTTCTTCAAGCCTAAACAGTATACTAAACTCCTGTTTTTCAGCAATCAAAACTTAATGAATCTTTTTAATACAAAAAAAGTGGCTAGTTGGAAAATGAATTACTGTTTTTATCAGGAAAAGAAAGTTATTCTTGTCAATCCTAATTCTTACCAGTTCCTTTTTGCAGAGTGGATGCAAAAGAAATTGCTGGTGTATGTTTGCCAGAAACACTGAAGTTTCACAGTCCAACTCATACTTCTCTGAATTCAAGTGAAACTCTTGAACCTTATACTACTGAAAAACTCAGCAGAGTTCCTGGTGTCTATAAAACTCTCACAGAACATTTTCAAGTTTTGAGAATCAATTTTAATAATTTGCAGGTAACTGAGCTTGGGAAAAAATAATAATTTCTACTAGAATCAATTATATTAGAATAACACATTTATTTCTTATAACATTTTAACACATGTCCAAAAGGTGCCATGTTGAATGAGAATATATTCTCATAATTTATTTATTAGTAACAATATGCATGTCTTATGCGTAAGTTGGTCAGCTGAAATTTTACTAGCCTTCATCACTCATTTGTTTCCTGATCTGGTGTAGGAATTCTATCTGTTTTTGAGCCATGATACTTTTCTGTGCAGATAATCAATGTTGCCTTCTTGACATGAATAATGGATAGAATTGTTATATCCCATTCACACAGAATTTATTTAAGATGATGTACAGGTGTATTGTAAACATTCAAATTTAATCAACAGAACTTGGAAATAGGAAAACAGGAGGGTAGTGATCCCCCTATAATATAAACGGATACTGGATATTCTGCAATGTTATTACATATTAGAAAAAAGATAGCTCCATTACATATTATTTGAAATACAGCTGTTATAGACTCCATGATGACATAGTTTATTTTATCTGGGAAAATCTATGCAAGGTAACTATAGTGACTTCATGTAGACTAAAAGCCAGTGATAGATTTTAAAGGATGATCAATTGCATCTCCAGGATAATATGATCATTATATCTTTGCCTTTAACGTAAAATCTTAATATACAGCTCTTTGTATACAAAAATTATTTTAAGCAACATGTTTGGATGGGAATGATAATGGTCTGAATCATTAGACCTCCCTGCACCTTACTCGATATCTGAAATTGGAGGAAAGCAAAATTCTCAGCTGAACTTGAGTAAAAGCCATACAACAGTGGTACTAAATTACTGAATATTGAATGTAGTTCAGATAAAATCATGAAAGGATAATGGTTTTTGAAATAGAAATGTAACAGAACCATGTTCAACAGTCATTTGTCTCAGACCTTCTCTGGGTGAGGCAAGGAAGACTTGGCTTATTAATAAAAATTCTTTATTAGGTGTTTAGATGTTTGGTATGTGAGAATAGTATATCAAGGCAAAATAAGCGTAAGGCAAAATAAGTGCTGCCAAACAAGCTTCTTCCCAGAGCATAAACAAAATGTAAAGGCAAAATACAGTACACACTTTTTCTCTGGTCATGTCTGCTTTAAGCATATCTTATACATGAAATATTTCAACATCAATGGATACAATCACTTGTGAATATGTTTTGTCTACTATTTTGGTAATCATTTTAAGTTCTGTATTTGACCTGACTTTTAAAGGAAACACTTAAATAGTCAGTAAATTATTATAAGATGAAAAGAATAACAACCACCATTTATTGCTATGTTTTTCTTCTTGACCAGGAGCTGAAAAGCTTGGCAACTAGTAAGCCATCAAGGATCAGCATACCCATTATCAAAGAAGGAATACTGGATGCCATTGTTGTCTGGTTTACTCTACATCTTGATGATGAACATATACTTTGTACAAGTCCAGATGTGGACACCTGTTGGGAACAAGCAGTTTATCCCATAGAAGGCCTCTTTGGTATTATAACCATAAATGAATTTTGTCCCTTTTGTTTTATAAGTTTGAAAAAAATATGAAACTAAATATATAGAGCTGGAAATTTACAGCTAAAAGAAATACCATTCTCACATGACTTTATAAAAATGAATTATTATGGCATAACGTTTTGAGGACAATAAAACATTAGAGTGTGTTTGGAGGAAAAGGAAGAAATTATTAATGGGAAATAATTATATTACTAAGTTGTTCATAGTCTTTGAAACTCAATTTAATTGGTGTGATAGATTTCAGATGTGCCACATTTTTGAAGGACACTATGTTCTTGCTTTTGAAAGCTTGAGCTCTTGAAAAGTCTTGGCACATTCAAAGTACATTGAGCTGATTGTATAAAATTCAGATAATGCACTATGAAGATCATTGGTACTTGCCTTTGTCATTTTTGGCATTTGTATACATATCCTCTTGCACTTTTATAATGGAGCCCAACCAAATACCAACAATTTCATGGGGCGGGGGGAATATATTGCTTTTCAACAAAATAACAGGATAAAATTCTTACTCCTGCACTGACTATGATGAGGGATTGTGAGAAAGCTTTTTTGAAAAGCTACTGAAAATCTAATCCATATCTTTTACAGTAAATAGAAAGTTCAAGTTCTCATTAATAGTGGAATTCAGCACCAACTTAAGAGTAGTATTTTATTTTGCAAAAGCACAGGGCAAGTTTTGACAAACCTGGCAGCTAAGATGAGGGTTATAAACAACATAAAGGGAAAAATAGAGAGACCAGAAAGGCTTTGTTCTTAGTTAAAAATATAGGTAATTTTTCCCCCAAGATGAAAGAGCAGAAATGCTGGAAGAGGAGGGAAAGCTGGAAATGACTAAATAACCTTGTGTTGTTTGGAGCTAGTAAACAATTTGACAGGATTGAATTCAGATTGCTTGACAAAACTGCAGTTTCTTCTACAAACCTCCCTTTGAAAACATATTGCCAGTATGATGAGGCCTCTGTTTATACACAAATAGTAAAGTGACTTGCAAGTTCTGTTAAGTTTGGGCCTTCAAATACAGTTTCCTGCTATCATTGTCTACTGGTAATTTTTACCAGGATTCTACCTGTTAGTCCTTTATTTTGTTTTGAATGCATTGTTTAACTTGAAAAGACTGCTTCATGGAGAAGATTGTGTCTTCTCAATAGAAGAGAATACATTAAATTATAGGATACGTACTGTAAGACTAACTCTAGCGTCAGTCTTGCATTTTTGGTTGGGCTATTGAAAGGCCTTGCATTTGCAGCTGGTGTAGTTACAATGGTGCTTGAAAGTTTGTGAATTCTTTAAAAATTTTTATATTTCTTCATAAAATGTGATTGTTTTCAGGCAAGTCCTAAAACTAGATGAAAAGAACCCACTTCAGCAAATGAGACACAAAAAAATTAAGAAACCAGCTAAAACTTTTTGTTTCTAATGCTGGCTGAATTTACTCATCACATGAAGTTATAATATAATTTATTTATTGCTTAGTGCAATTGTGAACATTGTTTATAAATTTTAGATTGTGGCTTAATGTTGCATAAACAAGCCATAAATAAAATAGCTTAGTTATGGCTAAAATAAAACATGAGATATTGCAACATGTACATTTATTTACTTAAAGCTGATTGGCACATTTTGTAAAAGAAGTACTAGAGTTTTACACAACAATATTCCCCATTATGTGCAAAAATGTTCAACATATTAAATCTTTTTCAAAAGACATTGAATAACACTGATATGTATTTCATTTTTATCCTTTTATGATTTAAAGATTATAATGTGAAATCTGGAGATTCCATTACAATGGAAATATGCTGCCAGGATTGCTATCTAAGGATTCAAAAGATTTCTGTTGTGACTTCAGAATATGGAATGGATGTTGAAAGAAACTTCAAGGAGAAGAACTGTGAAGCTGAGCTCTGCAGTGCTTTAGCTAGCCTTCAGACTGCAAGTGTGGTGGAGAATGTGTGGCAAGAATGTATGTTAGAATCCACTGAAATTGCTCTGTTGAATAATCTGCAGTATCATGAAGGCTTTAAAACTGCAATGGGCAAAGTGTTGTCATCATTAAGGCACCATGAACAATCATATTCCATGGATATGAATGGCCACAATGACAAGCTTGAAAATAACCAGAACAAAAATTCTTTAACTTTTGATCCTTTGTATGTGTTAGATGTATCAGAAGGCTTTTCAATTTTGCCAGTAATTGCAGGGAAATTTGGAGCAGTTAAAGCGTACAGCTCTGTTGAAAAAGATCAGCACCAAGCAGCTCTTAATTTGATTTCAGAAGCAAACAGATTTCCCAAAGAAACATTAGAATTTTGGCTTAGACATTTACAAGATGAAAATAAGGTACTACAAAGGCCTACATCTGACAAATTATGGAGCATTATTATTCTGGATGTAATAGAAACCTCTGGTTTAATTCAGCAGGATGTGATGGAAAAGGCAGCAATATCCAGGTAATGTTAAAAAAAAGCTTCTTAGACTGTTTTATTACTCTGTTACATGGCACATATAAGATAATTTGAAATGAAAGATTATTGGAAATAGACTTGTTCATCAGGAGGTCCATATGTGAAATGCACAACTTAAAAATCATAATGTTGCTTTATGATTGAGTTTTCAGTCTTAACAAAAATTATGTTCAGTCTGTTCATTTCAGAATCAAAATAAGGTAGTTGGGATTTTTTAAGCTGTGTCATGTTTCTTCTCATACTGTAAATTATCATTAAGCAGCTTCATATGTTCAGAGCTATTGTTTTTATATAACATCAAGGTCCTTTATTTAATTTATATCTAATTAAATTAGTTGTTTTTTGAATAACAACTAAGCTTGTGTTACAGTCACAAAAAGTCTACCTTACTGCTGTTTCAGTATCTTAATTTCAAGTATGAGAAATAAATTTTGAATGCAGTTGTTCAAGAAGTGAAAGTCAAATATCCTTATTTGAGTCATCATAAATCCTCAGATCTGCCACTAAGTCCTAATCTATTTTAACTATATAACAATTTAAATATGTTAAATATTGTAACTACTTAACTATTTTGTATTTTTCATGTACAGGTGTTTGCTTCACTCTGGAGGAAAGATATTCCCACAACATGTGAAAATGTATGGAATGCTTGTAGAATCAAGTTTATTGCTACTTGAATCTGCAGTTCAAGGGACAGACTCCACACTTGGTTTCAACATAGCACCTTTTATCAACCAGTTCAAGGTCTGAAATAGTTGCACTCTTCTGTAGTTAAAGACAATTTTTCAAAACAGAATGCTCCCTTCCAAAGAAAAGCCACATTAAAAAAAAACTATTGTCCAGAGGACAGCTTACTGAAAAATAAGACTTTCTGATTAAAGAAAACCATTGAGTTCTACTGGGCACATGCAATACTATGCAAGAATCTTTGCATTATTAATTGATAAGAATAAACTATTGTCACTTGTTAAGTTACAGCATTCTTAGTTTACAGCATTTTTTCACACCTGCCTACCACTTTTCCACAGTACTATATGTATCAAAACTCTTAAAGGTTATGGTAAATGTACTATACTTCATGTTAAGTAAAGAATATTTAACTAGTAGCGCAGAAGTACAATTGATAGATGTTAAAGCAAATGTGATTGAAACTAATAGCTTTGTTTCAGAGTTAAAATACTGAGAGAGAGAATGAGAATGAATGAATTTGTGGCCACACAATTCAAATTGTGTGGGCCATACAATTGGGTAGGTCACAGAGATAGAAACAGCAATCAGTTAGCCAGAGTAAAACAAAATACTTAAAAATATCAAAATCAACAGACATCATCCTATGAAGAAGTAACATCCTACTACACACATTCCATCCTAGTCCACTGCCTAGGACAAGATAGTTTGAAAGGCCAGCGAAGTGGGCATCACCCTAATCTCTGGATAGATGCTATTCCAAAGGATGGTAGCTGCAATAGAAGAAGCCTACCCACTTTACGTAATTTTGTGCGGCTGAAAGAAACTATTGGAGAAAGGTGATCCTTCAGGTATCCCAGCTCTAAGCCATGGGAGGCTTATAGGTGATAACTAGCACATAAAATTAGATTCGGAAGTGAACTAGGAGCCAACACAGTTTGCACAAGAGAGATGTCACTTGAGTTAAAGATTTCAAGTCTTCAAGAGAAGCTTCATGTAGAGAATGTTGTAGTAGTCCAAATGGGCAATGATGAGAATATTAGTTATAATGAGTAAAGCCTCTCAATCCAGGAACAGGTACAATTGGCCTACCAGGTGAACCTGTGCAAAAGCCTTCCTGGCCACAGCTGCCATCTGTTCCACGAAAAGTAGTGATGAGACCAGGAGGACCTCAATTGCGTACTCATTCTGATAGAGGTAATTCAGTCCCATTCAGAGCTAGTGGTGGAAAGTCACTGGCACTTGGGAGCCAAAACCATCAGTCATTTTTGTTCTTCCCCCTTCCAAACTCAGCCTCCAGACTGGGACAGCACCTAGGCAACATCACCAAGGCAAATGGGTGGAGATATATAGTTGGCTGCTATTAGGATACTGTTGATACTTCATTTTGTAATGCCAAATGACCTTGCCCAGCTGCATCAAATAGATGTTAAATCAAAGTGGAGAAAGGGTCAAGCCCTGCAACTTCAGGGCCTTGAGGTAGTCCTCTTATCACCTACTAACACAGAAAAATTGGCCCATGAATACATAGGAAAATCTCAAAAATAGGATCCTCCCCCCCAACTTCTGGAGTCGATCCAGGAAGATACCATGATTGATATTTTCTGAGAGGTCAAACCAGGATGGATGCATTACTGTCATCCTGGCTTTATCAGTGCAGCCAATGTTCTTTCAGTGCTATTTGTCTACTTACTTCCTCCTCCTATTGGTAAATAAAGCAATTCATTCAGTTTTTTTAGCTGTATACAGTAGGTAGCCAAATAACAGCACCCTTAGAAGATTGTAAGTATCATTTTGATTTTACATGTGTGCTAAACAAAAAATTAAGCCATCTTTCTTGCTGTTTAATCTCTATGAGCTATTATGTGCCATTAGCTCAAATATTCCATTATTTATGATGCTATTATTTTGATAGCCTACTGCATATTCCTGGTGTTCCATACATTAAAATGTGATTGGCTTTGATTATACAACACTAGTGACATGATTTTAATTATAATATCTTGGATTCCTGGATTCTATTAATAAAATTGTTCACCACCCTGAGTCCTACGGGAGACGGCTGTATATAAATCAAATAAATAAAATTTGGAACAACCTGGAACTGTTACTATGGCACAGAGATGGCACCAGCAATTTCTTAAAGTTTAGTAATATGTGTATCAGAATGGAGGAAAATTGGTCTTTATTTATCTAGTTTAGTATGCTTGAAAAAATATATTTCAGAATTGTCATCAGTCTTATTTAATCCAGAATCTTTTAATATTCTGTTTCAGGTGCCTGTTCGTGTTTTTTTAGATCTTTCCACACTTCCATATATACCTCTAAGCAATTCGGTGGAACTTCTGCGAGTGGATCTCATGAATCCATACTTGAATACCAGCAATACTGAAGTTGAGGTAAATCTCTAAAAAAGAACTTAATTGATGTTCAGTTATGCTCACTTATTTTTGTCAAATACTATATGTTCCATACTCAGTATTATTAGTATAACTAATATTAAGTTACATTATTGTTTTCCTTTTAAGCAGAAGCCAATACTTCAGAAGAAAATAAAACCAGTTAAACTAATTTGTACAGATTATTTGCTCAGTTGGGTTTGTGGAGAAATTGATCTTAGAATCATTCAGTTGGAAGGGGCCACTCAGATCATTGAGTCCAGCCCCTTGTAATACAAATTCAAATAGTCCAGAGAAATGGCTGTCTGGTCTCTGCTTCATATCAAATGAAGTGGAAGTCACTGCCTCTTTGGGTAATTGGATTCATTGCCAAAGTGCTTTTATTATTAATTTTAGTTGTCTTTTCTCAAGGTTAATTATGAATATCTTCAGTCCCTTTTGATAGAGCTTAGTCTTTAGCCTGCTGATAATCTTAATTCTCTTTTTCCGAAACTGTTTCAATTTCTCTGAATCCTTCTTAAAGTCTGATGTCCAAAAATATTTGACCCAACTAAAATATTTCCTATGACTGAAAATGCTATCTTCATTGATACATCCTAAAATAGCATTTCCCTTTTTGCAGCTACATTGCTGGCTCATATTCAATTCACAATCAACTATTATTCTTTTTTGCAGTGCTGTTACTAAGCTAGTTATCCTGTGCATTTGCATTTGTCTCTGTTGAATTTCATCCCATTTTTTCACCTCCTTTCTCCAGCTTACTAAAATGTTTTAAATTTTGTTTCTACCTTACAGGGTATTATGCATCTTACCCAAATTTGTATGATCCTCACATTCAGTAAACATTTTCTTCACCTCATTATCCAGATCATTACTGACTGATTACTGTTTTAAGAGTAGAAGACCCAGGACTTTGTCTTGTAAAGGTCACCTGATACATTTGCAGTCAGGGGAACAATTATTGATAAGCAACATTGAATATAATTTTTAAGTAGCTACATAGACATCATATTGTTTAGCTTGTACATGTCTATCTTGCCAATCAGTATATCATGAGATATTGTCAAATGCTATGTCAAAATGAACTATTTCTGAGGTATTTTATTTCTATAGCATTACAACAATCTATTGAAAGTTACCACGTCAAAAGAAACAAGATCAATTTGGCAATAATTATGCTCATTATTTGTAATTACCACATTGTTTCCAAGTCACATATTTGTCAGTTTCTTTATGGTCTACTCTAAAAACTTATTAGGAATCAACATCAGACTGACCTATAGTTTGCTAGATCTTTTCTCCCTATTTTAAAGAATAGTAAAAATTTGCCTCCAGTTGTCCTAACATTTCACCAATGCTACAGGATTTCTCAAAAGAAAATGTATAAGAGTATGTCCAGACTACTGTGGAAGAAATTCAAGTCCATACTTTGTTTATGAGACTTGGCAAAAAAAGTGTTTATTGGGAGGCAGTTACTGCCAATTAATTTAATTAATTTGCAGGCGTCAGCAAATCCTGAATATTCTTTTATTATATTCCCTTCTTTACCAGTATACAAACTGGTTTCAGGTTCTCTCTGTCCATGTAACTTGCTTACTTCATCATATACCTTCTCAAATTTAGATATCACATTTTCATATATTGATAAGGCTTTTTTGAACACAAAAAAGCTTCATTGAAATCACTTTCATAATTCTCTAGGATGCAGTCTACCTGTATCTGGTCCTGGAGTTTTAAAGTTATTCTGAGTAAAAAAGCATTCAATCTGCCCTTCACAATTTCCTGCTGAAACGTGTGTTGGAGAATATACTGAAATTTGACTAGCTCTGCCTTTTCTTTATAAATTCTCTGTTTCTCTCTTTATTCCCTTTAATATTCAGAATCGTGTTTCATCCTCAAGTGCTGGAAACTTTTTTTTTACTTAGTGATACAGAATTACCTTGTATATCTCACTTCCAGTTGTTAACTCTCATCCCATTGGCTTGCTCCTATGTTTTGATTTCTTTAAGGGTTGCTTTATCTCTCCATTTTGTTATATTTTTTCACTTTCTTCAGGCCTGATAAAAGCTTTCATTTGCTGCAAATATATCCCAGGTTGATTTCAGGAAGGTAATCATGCTGCAACAATTGCAGGTCACAGTTGCAGAGTCATGTTCCTTCATTTCTTCTATTTCTTTTTAGAGCACCACCAGGAGCAAGACTTTTAGTTCTTTTTTGTTTCTTCCTACATCAATTACAGACTCTTGTTTAGAGGAAAAATTTGCCAGAACTTCATAGAAGTAGTTTCTTTGAGTTTGTATTGTAGCATTAGTCCTTTTATTCCTCAGTTTTTTTACTCAAAAGGAACAAAAACCACAATTACCCACAAAGAAAAATCACAAGCAATGAGGACTTACTTCTTGCAATCAACAATTATTCAGATTACCTTTTCACCCCTCAGCTCAGTACACATCAGAATGCATAGCTTCTGGACAAATTCCTATTACTAATCATTTTCACTCATTCAGTGAACTATTATTAGAGTACTACTGATTAGAATTAACACTTGATGAAATGGGCCCACTGCAAAATACAGATAAATTTTATTTTTATTATTATTATT
>JAJFZI010624777.1:0-11740 GCA_022379055.1 Anilios bituberculatus
AATCCTTCTGCTGGAGTTTTCTTATTCTACAAAAATCATTTCTTCCATTTTTTTTCTTTAATGGACAACTGAGACTGCATTTTAATTAGAGCCAATATAACAGTGTAACTGATTGTAACATCAATCACCTTATTCCATCAATATTTCATTTTGATTCCAGGCTTTTGTCTGCTTTTTAAAAAAGTCTTCCTCAAAAAAGCAAAAGTACTGCAAAGTACAACAGGAGAAACTGAGAATGAAAGGATGGCATTATGAAATAAGAAGAGGCAGAAGAGCGACTGGGCAACGGATATTCGAGGAAGCAACCGTATAGTAAGAACAGATACAGACAGTTGTGGAAAGAGAGTTACTGGCGAAGCTTTAGCGATGCGATTATTAGTTACGGAGCAGAAAGAAAACAAAAGTATCTTTGTTGATTTAGCCAGAAGTACGCAGAGAGAGAAAGATCGACTCCCTCCCAGTCTTCTTACCACAACCACCACCACCCTCCAGCCCGGCGTTTGCCTTTCTATCTTCACTCACGCTGTGCTGCCCGGGCGCACGCTGCTTGAACGTGGTCGATAGGGATATGGGGGGCACCACGGCCAGCGAGTTCCATTGTTCGGGTTCTTGCCCCACGTGGATGGCCTGCGTGGCGAAGTGCTTGAAAGGAGGCAGGAAGCCGGCATTTCTCTTGTTCTCGTTTTCCATTCTGCCCGCTGACTGAACGCGGCGACAGGTGCTCCTGAGAGGGACGCGGGACAGTGGTTTTGGAGCGGGAGTGCTCGTCGCTGCAGAAGCTCTCAGACTCGAGCGAGGGCAGCGCTTAGGCTGGTGCAATACCGCGAAAAGTTGCTCCTTTACCGGCTCGCTGCGGCTGGCAGGATCAAGCAGCCTTAAGGCGGGGAAGCTCCTCTCGGGTTGGCTGGCTGGAGCGTCGCATCATATAGCTATGGGTGGAGACCAAGAAGCCCTATCCCGCCACGTGCTGGCGCAATCGGGATATCTGATTGGCGCAAAAGAGGGGAGCGTCGCCTGATGCCGGGGTTGGTCTTGGGGTCGAAGCTGGTGAGCATGTGGCGGTGCCAGGGAGGAAAGAGGGATGACGCATTTGCGCTACACCTCCCTGAGGGGCAATGGAGAAGGGCAAGGCTGTCTGTAGATAACAGCCCAGCAGATCTTTTCAAAGGAATTTCTTCCACACTTCACCGCACCTAAATTCTGGAGCAACCTTCTTCCCGCAGAGTTGCGGCGGGTGTGGGGGTCATTTTACGATGACACCAGTGAGTCGTTGGATGTTTTTCCCTCCTTGAAAATCCATCTGGTATGACTATCTTTAAACAAGTGCTTGGAAGTTGGAAAGTGCCCTCACCGTCACAGGAGACAGAAAAGTTTATACTTTTGGAGGGGGGTGGGGAGCATATTTCCAGGCATTTGAGTTTAACTAGCAATTCAGCTGCTAGTCCATTTCAGAGCTATCAGTGCTGTTTAGTAAACCCACTGGAAACAAACTCCAAGGAGAGGTTGGTGATTATAGTAGTGCTATTACCAAGGAAACCCATTTGGTCACAGGAGAATAGACCATCCAGACTGTCCTGCATTATGCCGAAGAGCATAAACATAGGATAGTTTAATTGTATCAAATGAATTAATGTCAGATGATTTTCAACACTTCAGCACATAAAGACAGGAACTTTTAATTCCCAATTATGATTCTAAGCAAAAATATTCCCATGCTGCAATGTATAATTTATTTTTTTTATTGATGTCAATGAGAGCAATTTTCTATTGTTAACTACAATATGAGGACAACAAATTTTCTCAGGACTGCAGATGGGGAATATATTGATATGATTATAATGGAAATCACTCTTTACATTTTTACAACTCCTGAGTTATTAATGTGTAATAGGCATTCTATATAGATGACATTTTTAAAATTCTTATGATGCCATGTCGCCTGAAAGTTTATAGAATTTTCAATGTCTTCAATAATTTTAGACCCATAATTGATATGATCTTATTTGTGCAAATACTGTACAGTCTTGGCATGATTTTTAAAAGAGAATGTAGCCATTGAGTCTTTGACCGAGACTGGGACATGGTAGTAGGAAAACACTGACATTATGGTTTTAAACCTGCTTTGATCCATTTCAGGATCAATGGATGCTATATGAATTTTCCATCAGAAATAAACCATAATTTGGGACTATGATTTTTAAATCTTGGATTCATTGTTTAAAATAAATGACACTCTTTCATTCTATGAAACAGTGACTTAGAATGGGAATGTATACTGGGTTAATTTCCTACTGATTTGAGTATAATGTTGGATAGAGACATCCCCAATTTACAAGTGATACTTTTAAATGGCTTCATTGAGATAGCATGTATGTCTAGGTAAACTTGTCATCTGTATTGTCCAAAGGACAAGACTTTTCTCACTTTTCCCTCTGCAGGTCTCTGCAGTTGCCATTTGGCAGATAACAGTGCCCTTTATCTTTAGTTGGCCATTTCTTTATTGTTGCACAACAGGATGAGTTTGTGTTATGTAATTTGATCTAGTGTTCCCAAATATTATATCAGACCTTGAACCAAGTTTGAATTTAACAGAATTGGGACAGTAGAAATGAAACATTGATCTATTAGTAGGCTTTTAGAAATCTGCATATTGTCATGTGTTAAAATTTTCTCTTTTCATCTCACTCAGATATTTGCTTCCCAATCTAATAATCTGAAATAACTAGTGTGAGATACCACACATACTTTGCAAATTTATTGTTGGCTACCTAGCAAACTTACCAGCCAGGAAAGAAATCATGCCCTCCTCCTGTACCATTAATAGCAGGCTGATCTGCAGAAATCAGCATGTTGAAATTTTTTCAGCAATATTATCTGCTGCTAAAAGGTAGAGGAATAGGGGAAATTAAAAATTGGTGATTATCACTTGTAAACCTATTTTGACTTCAGTGAAACCCATGTGAAGGTTAGTTTGCATATGTCTGGAGTTGTAACAAAGCCATTCAAAATTTGCTTACAAATAATTTATTCACCCGGAATAAATCAAGCTTCCTTTGGGCTGCAGATTATGAAATCCTTGATGTTCTCTGCTTGGTTATGAGTGAAAAGCTTAAGGTTCTTTAAAAAAACACTTCTGCTATCATTAAACATGTAGATGGATAATAGGACTGGTGTGTTATGTTTATTATGAGTAAATCTACTCAAGTCAATAGGGCTTCTGAGCAGATAAATGCACTAGGGTTAGTTTTAGCTTTAAGGACCTGATTCAACATCATGATGATGAATCAAATTTAGACCTAATTTTTCAATCACTCTTCTCAAAGTGGGTTTTAGTTAATTATGTCTTATTTTGGAGTAAACCTCATTAAAATTAATAGATTTGATTTTTGTGTAAGTATGTATTGGGTTAGTTTAATAAAATGCAGTAATAAACATATAACAAGAGGAGATTAAAATTACAAAATAATCTTAATTGTTAAAATGCCTACTTTGAGACTGCAGTTTCTTGTAGCTGTCCCAGCATAATTAATAACTGACTTCAGAGCTTGGCAGCAGTTACTGAGAAATGCTGCCTGGCAGTTGCTCCCAGCTTGGTTTTCATCTTTAGATGTAAAAGATGCAGGAAGAGATATTCCGTTACATCAAATATACTGGATTCAGTCCATAAAGTATAAATATAGTGAAGAAGCACTATATTTATTTCTCATATTGAATAACCTGTACGAGTGCTTATACTGTAATTAGGTAGGTCAGTGGCCTACTTTTTCAATTTTGTAGTGGGTCTAAAACAGTTGTGGTTGCTTGGTTACAGCCACTATGGAAGGGAAGCTTCAAATGGGCATTTTAAAAATGCCGAACCATTGGTCAAGAGGCCAAGGAATCTGGAATAATAGAATTCTATAAAGAACATGATTGGGCAAAGATTCAGAGTAGGATTTTAATGTGAGAAAATATCTATTTGATAGTTGGCTGGGCTGAATAAAACAATTCCTTTCGAAGTTGTAGGAGTCTTTATTATTCCCACCCCCATCCACCCCTATTGTTGGGCTGTAGGGAGAGTTTCTTGGCAGAAAAACGCTCAGTAAGGCAGATTATCGTATGTCAGGAATTTCAATGTGATTACTGGACTGTCATAACTGAAGAGACTGTAGACAAAGAAGGCCTAACCAACCCTTTGATCAGATCCAGAACACATGCTGAAACAAGGATTTGGCATTAAGAAGAGAACTCAGCATCCCCACCCCAAGAAGAATCCTTATTTTAGAAAAAGTGAATAGGATGATGTTTTTTAAATCTTTTGTCTATCTTGATTTGCCTGGCAATCAATTCCATTAGATGGCCTTGAGTGATCATGTTCTTTTATAAAATCTGCTGCTCTGGAGAATCTGACCTCCCTGGAAGGAAGAAATCAGCCTATCCTACTCATGCGCTCTTAATAGCAGACGGATTTGCAAGAAACCAAAAATATTTTCCTATCTGGTTATCTATTCATTCCTATAGATGACACTGCATATATGATTTCCTGAAAAAATCATAAACTTTTCATTCTTTAATTTTAGTGCTATCACATTATATATGCTCTTATTATGGTGGACTTAATTACTAGCATATGAAATATCATTCCATTTCTTTGCTTTCAAAATCTAGTTAACAGGAAAAGAAAATTATGTGTTAGACTGGATCAGATCTTTGCTTCCCCATGAGTTTTAGGCACGCACTTACTCAGAATATTTTATGTCTCATAAAAATAAATTACAGGGAAGACGGCATGGATGGTTAGTTTGAGTCTGACTCTTAAATATATTTTTCTACATCAGTTGAGTCATATATTAGTGTTTGTATCAACCTACAACAATCTCAGCTATTCTGAGTCTTCGTTTTTATAATTCAGGAAAAGATTTCACCTTATTTTTAACTCAGTATACTAATACCATAGACATTATTGTATTATAGTTTCAGATAGATTATTTCAGCTTACAAAATTAGGGACTGAAATATATAAGATGGATCCAAATCATTTCTATCTGGATACATTTATTTTGATATGGAACATGGAGTCATCCCATCTAATACTTATATACTTAGAAGTGAATCCCACTTTTATTTATTCATTTATTAGATTTGTACACCATCACAATCAGAAAGACACAGCAAGTTAAAACAGATTAGTAGCAATAAAACATCCACCTTAAAAGATAACACAAATAGTCATACTATAATCAATCAGTCTAATAATATCAGCTAATCCTTTCAATATAATTCAGTTTATAATAGCCTGCAGAAAACCAATAAAGTGATTCTATGTTGTTTCACAATCAAATGCAAAGCATAGGAGCATTTGGAGTTCTCTTGCTCATTCAATCAATTGTGACTGATTGAGTGGAGGTGGTCAATAGTTTAGCATTCTTTGTAAAATCCATATTCTTGTTTTTTCTGTTTTGTTCACTATGACTCGTGAAATCCTTGTAGGCTGAACAAAAGATGGAGATTAGGAGGTAGATGGTAACTTCTGGTTCACCTCTTCTGGATATTAGTGTTATTCTTGAGGTACTCTATTGTTTAGGGATCTCACCTGTGTACACGCATTTGTTAAAAAGCTTGCTCAGTTATTTAACTATGTGTTCTCTGCCAACATTATAGACCTATAAAATAATATCATTTAGCCCTGAAGCTTTTCCTGGTTTTGCCTGTTGAATAACCTAGAGAACGTATCTGGTTCACCTGAGTGACGGTGGTTTGGGACGTCTATTTTTCAGGCAAAGAGATCAGTGTAAAAACATTGGCATCCTTGTTCAATTTCTTATCAGTTAGTTGTGGTTGTGTTTTTTTCCTTATTGAGGGCTTTCAGAAGCCCTCTTTTCTGCTACATTTCATTCTAACATTTTAAGATGCTGCTTCTTGCCTCTGCTCTTTCACAAGATGTGTTTGATAGTTTTCATAATCTACTTTGGCATTGCCTTATCTTTTGGATTAGTTCACAGAGACAAACCTGCTCAGCTTAATTTATCCTTTGAGTTACTTTCTTATGTTAAAACTGTCTAGTGTTATTATTAATGCACAATCCTTTTCTGATTTTTTTTTTGTCTTTTGCTGCTACACATTTTTAAAACTTAATGCATTTGTGTTACACTTTCAATTTTGTTTAACAATTTTTTTTCAAGAAGAGTTGGATCTCTTCTTATGTTTCTTGATAATCATTGTTGGGACAGGATACTAAGGTTGAGTGAAGTTCATATTGGTCTGTGGTCACTGCCAATATTGAACTGGGCAAACTGATGAAGGAGATGAAACCTTTTCCCCAATGTCCTTCTAGCAAGATGATTAGTGGCATTAAAGTTACAGAGATATATTGTTGTATACCTATAATTTTTGATGGTGGGGAAGAAGGTACTTTCTCTATTAACTTTCTAATAGTTGAAAAGAGTCCATCCATCATTTACACACACACACACTCACACTATTTAACAGGGGAATAAAACTGTTTCGTTTGCTTTAAATTTTACCATTAGTGGATGGGACACAGTTGCACACAATCATACAAGGAGCAGATTATCCTGATCCTTGCCAGTCTGGTTTCAGGCTGAAGCATCCACAGCAAGGCAAGATGACATAAACATGATGACACACAGTGATATTATAGCACAAACTCTGCCTGCATCCCAACATCTGTCATACACAAAATATATCATGGGGTTTTTGTCACTGTATCCTGATGTGCATGTCATCATTGCCTTTCCTTGTCCCATCTGTGGGGTGTTCATGATGAGCATCAAAATGAAACTGTATGTTAGTTCTTGTGAATGAGACATAATGAGACCTAGATGAGGAGAATACAGAACTTCTGGTTCTGTTAGATTTCCCATCTATCTTTGATACTATCAACCATAGTATTATTCTGGACTACCTGCAAGGTTGGTTATCAGAGGCACTGTTTTACAGTGGATCTATGCCTTCCCACATTCACGAACTAACAGCAGCATACCTAACACTCCTTCCCACCATTAATCAGTGGTGATATTAAAGGAGAGACTGAGACCTTGGATACTCCAATAACTCAGCCCACTTCCCCATCATAAAGCTGCTCAGAAAGGCAATGTATTGCTGTACACAATTAGGTACCACCAGTATGTGATAATACTCAGTTATATATCTCTACCTTGAACCACAACAGGAGAAGAAAGGACATCCTGATCCAGTTTCTAAAGTCTGCAGAAGAACTGGATGGTCAAAACAGGCTGAGGATGAATCCCAGTGGTCAGCAGCATCACTGCTGCAGGGAGTTCGGGGCAGGGCACTCCAGGTCACCATCCCAGGGGGGCCCATCCCACTTGGCATTGCCTGCTGGGTTGCCAGTGCCACGCAGAACTCACTGGCCATCCATACATTCTACTGCATGGCGGCAGCTCCACACTGGCAGAATCTCCAAAGTAATTTATCCCTAATTAACTGTTGCTGGTCTGTTTTATTTGGGCCTACCTTTCAAGGCTGTTAAAAATGCCAATTTAATGCAGGATCTGTGTGCTCACGGGGGAATGTTGATTAATCAGAATAACATGTATTTTTTGAATTCTGCCATTGTTGCTTATAGGTTTCTGGGTACAATTAAAAGTGTTGGTTATCACCTAACAAGCCCTTCATGGCTTGGATCCTGGCTATCTTTGGGTCACCAGCTTCTCTTACAATCTGCCCATCTATGAACTCTGCGAAAACATGCCTTGTATTCACGCTTTCATGCTTCCACAAGATGTGCTGCTGGCTAACAACTTGACTAGTTTCAATAAAGGCTGGACACTTCATGGAAGTCAAGGAGATGAATGGACATCAGCCTTGATGGCACTGCCACTGCATCTGGGTAAAGGTGATCTTATGTCTCTAATGGTCACCTGCCAAGAGACTGGGAGCATGGCCTGTGTGGCTGTGACATGTTCTCATAATTCCTTGGATGGACAGACACTGGTCTAGATAGACCAAGAATCTGATCCAGCAAGAATTCTCTTATGTTCTTCTGTGAGAAAGACTAGGAAACTTGATTTCTCTGTGCCTGCACTAATCTTATGGAGTACCTTACTGGATGGAAAATATTATTTATTTAATATTCTGCAGTCATGAATTAATGGCAGCGTATCTAACACTCCTGCCTCCAACTTTTCCCTAACAACAATCCTGTGAGATAGACTGGGCTGAGAGTGAAAGACTGGCCCAAAGCCATCCACTGAGCTTCCACAGCTCCGAGGGTGAACTTGAACCTGGGCATCTCTACTACCCAACAAATAGCTGACCACCTCTCTATTAATGTTTAGCAGGGAAGTGAAAGCAATTCCTTTTCCCTAAGCTTCTGAATCATAATTTTTGAAAATCCCATGCATTATTGGGCTGCATTGATTATTTTTATTCTTTTCAATTTTTATGTTATTTTTTCATATTTCATGTTTAATACTTGGACTAGCATAGACACCACATAAATATTTAATTCAGCCCATCTTTAAAAATGTTTTAAATGATGTTAAAAAATGGTGTCCACTGCAAGCATTTTATTAAATATGTCCAGCATTGTGATAGGTTCTCCAATCCAAGATTATTATCTTCATCTGAATCATGCTTCTTACCAAAACAAGTTTTATTAACTGCTTTACTTTATCACTTTTTTTTTCAAAGTGAGATTGTCTATGATAAGACAAAAAAAAGCACAACAGGAAACCGTAGAATACAAGGTGTTTCCCAACAGATTAGCTTCTAGTGTTAAAAAATCAAAAAGCAATGTTTGGTTTCCTTGTCCTCCTTCCTAACAGCTTATTTCTACAGGAAAAAAGATGTAAGCATATGTGTTTGAGAGCTATTAGCTGAACGTTTGATAAAGGAGTTACAAATGTGGTGTATAAATAAACATATAGATCTTATCTGGGAGCAACTACATGCTTTGTCTCATTATATCTTATTATCCCACTGTACGAACCGTACTTAACTTTAAAAATGGTATAATCATTAAGAGAGATTCTGTGATTGAAAGGAAAACAGACCGTTTTGAGATGTTTGTTTCTCTCCGGAATCCATTTGTGTTAAAACTCTCGGCCATGAATCCATTCCCAGACATCTGGATTTGTGGAAGTACCCAGTACCAATACACGCCACAGAAAAGAGTGCCTGATGTTCAGTTCCCAAAGGCAGGCAAGATGTCCCATGTCCTGTATCAATTCAGCAGTACTGTAGCATCCCCGCTCTTCCTCAGCTCAGCCTCCCGAGCTTTGCCACCGCACTCAAACTAGAAATGCCCGGCAGAATACCAGAGCCACGTGACCTAATTCATCGCAATAGTTTCTTCTCGTCGGTATAGCTAGAGGTAACCATCTCGCGATACTATTTGCGAACGTGATCTCGGTTTGCCGAGCACTTTGGTCTCGCGAGATTCCATCGACAAGATGGCAGCGCGGTCGAGTTGTTGAGTGGAACAGCAGGTGGACGGGAAAGAAGCTCGGCCAGTTCCGGAGGCGCTCCGCTTGCGGGGTATCCCCGGGTGAGGAATGCCGACGGAACGTGACTCGCCGCCGCGGCTCTGAACGCCCCAACTCCTTCGCAGCGTTTGCGGCACCGTGTCTTCCCATCGTGGCCCCCCAGCGCCCGGGGCCGCCGCAGGCGATGACCGGAGAGAAGCTGCGCTCACTGCGCAGGGACCACAAGCCCAACAAGGAAGACGGGGACCTGCTAGAGCCCGGCGAGGAAGAGGCAGCGGCCGTGCCTGGTGGAGGCGGTTTCACTGGTGCCCAGGCGGAAAGTGGCAAGGGCGGCCGCGCCTCCAGCCACCGCATCTTCACAAACCATCATCGACTGTCTCTGAAAGGGGTACCTGGAGGGTCTTCCGCCGCTGCTTCCAGCACCCTCGACTCTGTCCCCGACAAATTTCCAGCGACTCTTCTCCCCGTGCACGAGTGTGTCTTCAAGGGGGACGTGAGGAGACTTTCGGCTCTAATCCGCACACAGGGCATTGGCCAGAAGGACAATCATGGTAAGAGATAAGTGTCGCCCTTCCCATTTCTTTTCGGCCCAGTGGAGGCTTCCGATACTCAATCGCCTGGAGAAGAAGCCTCGGACGCGGCCCTATGTTTCTCATATTTTATTTGTAATCTGTTCGTAGGTATGTTGTCTACCCTTGTCCACATTTCAGGTTTTCAAAAGAAATTAAGAGTCAGTCCTATTTTGTCTTATTTGGCAGAGCTGTTTGAACATGAAGGCTTTCCATCATTTCAATTCCAGCTCTCACTTGAGAAAGGACAGTCTTTTCTGCCATTCAGAATAATACAGTATAAATGACTTCTCAGTTGCTATGAATTGTGTTATTGATCAGTATAGAAAGTTGGTATGTTGACAAGGTTGGGATCATTTTACCTCCATTTGAAAATATAGTGTTGAATATCTTTTTGAGTATTTCAGATCCAAAACACATAGTGACCCAGTGAATCCTAGACATTTTACTATGGTGGAACCCCATATTTTTCATATACAGAGGAACTTTAACATGTAAACACACATATACTGTATTTGTATATCTTTTACTGCAATATTTGCTCCTGTATAATTCTTGCAGAACCCTAGGGGGAATCATTGCAGTAAAAAGTGGGCTTTGTTATTACGTATATATTTTGGCTCATAACCACTTAAGAGCTGACTTACATTTTAAAAATGTTATTTTAAGAAGAATCCCCTGTCAAAAATATAATTCTACTTTAGAGAGAATATAATCAAGTTGGAATTCTGATGGGATTTTTTCTTTAAAAAGAAATATCTACTCTTCTATGAAAATTAGAGCAAATATTGCTCTAATTTTGTTTTAGACAGACATTTTAAATTTCTACAAGTTTTTCATTGAAGAAAAGCAGTTAACTCTTGCTGGTCTGTTTTGTTTAGAATACAATGTTTTAAACATGTAAAAAATGGTCTCAATTCCAAAGATAATGTACCAACTGGAAATATAGGTGTATTTATTTTTCATATTTATAACTCAGTCCTCTTCAAAAGAACTCTGAGCCATGTGCACATTCATTTAAATTAATATCCCCATAAGAAAATTGTGAGGTAGGTTACTAAGTCCTAATTTGTTTTTCCCTTGACCATTAGGACCAGGAAGATAATCTTTCTGTTATATTCTAAGCATAGAGCTTAATTATTTCTTATTGCCTAGTTATATTCCATTGTTGCTAAAATATCCTTCACAGTATATCCCTGCCCAGTTTTAAGATGAAACATACCTATGCAAATGGCAGAGTTAGCAGCTTCAATCCTAAAGTAATTCCTATCTAATTCTGCAAGTATTTGTTTTAGCGATACATATATTTTAACTGGAAATACTGTTGCTCGTATAAGATATTACAAGTGCAACTCTTCTAGAAAAATATTGTCCTTTCAGATACTGTTTTTCAATTATTTGATAAAAGTTTTTCAAGAATAGTTGTGATGTCATTCTTCTCTTTTATCTGCTATAAATTGCTATTTTAGCTAGTTTTAAGAACATACCGGTAAATACCCTGCTGGATCAGACCTTTGGNNNATCTAGTCCAACAGTCTGTTTTCACAGTGGCCAACTAGCTGCCCAAAGAAGACTACAAGCAGAACACAAGCCCAGCTGGTGGCCTTTAGAGGCCTCAGACTACTTTTTGTACACTGAAGCATTCACATTGCCATCAGTGCTAGTAGCCATTAATCCCCTTGACTTCCATGGAATGTGGCAACCCTTTCTTGAAACCAGTCA
>JAJFZI010624847.1:803-13816 GCA_022379055.1 Anilios bituberculatus
TGGCGGGCTGCATCCGGCCCGCAGGGCGTAGTTTGAGGACCCCTGATGTAGTGCATTAAAAAAGCACTGACTTCATAATTTAAGATCACCCACAGATCTAAGGCAGTTGGGGAAGGGGAGTAATGATCACTTACTAAATCTGCCACCATCTTCTGCATATATTTTGTGCATTTTTCTACTTCATTCTTGGGTCCTCTAAGCTGGACAATATCACTTTTCTGTAATGGATCTGGGAAGTTGATAATAACCTGCAAGAAATACTCAATTTAAATATTTAGGTTGTACAGTCTATTGAGTTTCCTTATTCATTTGTGAGTTTTCAGAAGCTATTTCTATATTGCAGAATCCATACCTCACCCAATTTATCTGTGGTTCTGTTAAGTAAGGCCTGTCCTATTCATTAGTATAAATGGCATAACAAGCCATATTTTTGGGGATAATGCTGGACATAAGGAAGCAATAAAAAGCAAGCCCAAGATTCTTAGCCTATTTTTTTAATAAAACTTCATCTCCAAAATGCATATAACAGAACCTCATTACTTCAACCTACAATAGTCCACTTGAACTTGTTGGACTCTTGATGTGCCTGAAATACCAGTTTCTGCCACTATTAGAGACCCTTTTAGGAACAGAATAATCAATAAAATATGTTTGCATGCACGCTTATGTACATGAATCCTTTAAAGATATTGTGTGAGATTTATACATGCATTTAAAATAAATAAATATTGATACCTCTGGAAATTTATCCCTTGTATCCCGAATTCTTTCACCTTTCTGTCCAATGATGGTTCTATGGAATTTCTGGTCGATGATTAAATCCTTAGTACGTTCGTTTTCCTGAGGGAAACAAAAGCAGAAAAAAATCCCTATCAGTTATATATTATCAGAATAAAATGTATGATGGCTATTTTTTAACCTCAAACTATGTTTCATATGGTCTGCCAGTTAATCAAAGTACAATGAATCCTTAATTTAACAGACCTCCTATTAGTGAACTCTGGATACAATGGACACATTTTTCACTTCAACTTGTCTTTTAAAACAAGGGTTAGATCAAGTTTTTACCATAAAGGACACAATGATTTATGGACATCCTCTCTCCATAAACAATCCAGTAAATCAAGGCTCTACTTTATTTAGACAACGCTTAGTTTCACAACACTATTTTGTTACAGCTTTAGATATATGATTGTATTCACATAAGCATATAAATGGAGTACTGAATTAATCCAATTTCTGAGTGCCAACAACGCAAGTGAATCACACAGTAATCCATAAAACCTCATATCAAGGGTAACAGTGACTAAAGTGGCATGCTGTGTGAATGTAGCTATTAAGAAGTCTTGGATCTGGGTAAGCATGCTGTTTAAATACAGCCTATGTGAGCTAAACACTATCAGAAATTGCTACTAACAGTTAACCATTTTCCTCTTGATTACAGAGCTCTCCATGGCTCACCATACGTGAAGCAAGATCCAACAGCTCTCTCTTAGCCTCTTGAACTCCCTGAGGGTCTCCTTCAATCCTGATGAGGTTACTCTTCTCATTATCTGGAGGGATTCGCACTGATACTTTATACTGATCCTTAATTCTGTTGACTGCAAAATGAATAAATAATGAATAAATACTATGAGCACCACTTACTGCATCTATGCATGAGACCCAAAGAACAATTAACTCACTATTGGCTCCACTCTTTCCAATGAGATGTCTGTGGAATTTGTGGTCAATATTTATTTCTGTATAATCCATCCGATTAATCTGTCAAAGAAGAAAATATGTAAGTCAAAATCAGGGGCAACAACATGTTCCTCTAGAAGAAAAACAGAAACAGAACAGCAGTACCGATCTAGACAGTAAACTAGCCTTCATTATATCCACATGTTCAACTAAGCTAATTATCTCAAATGTGAGTGCATACCTTTTGAGCAATTTTGCCATAGGCTCACTCAGAATGTATTCTCACACAACCCTCTGTTCTCTTTATGAAAGACTTAATGGTAATCTTTTGTTTCCAAGACTGCAATCATAAGCACAATTTCCACCAGGTATGAATCTCACTGAACACAATGAGCTTGCTTTCCTACAATATTCAAAACTAGATGTTTATTCTAAGTAGAAGATACAGACCTAAGACTTCAATGACTAACTGCTTTCAAGCTTTATCAATAGCTATTAATATCTCCATTTTAGAAAGTAGCTTCCCAAAGTCAAATGGTAGAGTTACACAACTCACCAGATCCTTGACCATAATTTCAATCTCATCTTGAGCGGCATTTACATCTTCAGTGGGTCCTTCCAGACTTATTTTATCCTCCCCTTCAGTAAATTCTATATGAACCTTTTAGTAATAAACACAATTCATTAGCAAAAGAAAAGAACAATCAGTTAATGGCAAGGAAATTTGATCTATGTATAATTTTTACCAGGGGAATTAAGACAAAATAGTACCTAATCACCAATTGAAAATGAATAAAGTTTAGGTAATTGCACCAAAGTTAAAACATTCTGCAAAAGCACTATCTAAATAACCATGCCTTCAGATGAGAGGTAGCTGATTGCCTGGGATAGTACTTCCCTGTGGTGGCACTCTTTCACTGGAATTACTTTCTGCGACCATTCAGTAGGCTTCTATGTAATTAAAATATAGCTATATTTAACTGCCATTATATTAATGATAATTTGTTCTTCTTAAGTGAAAGTGTGTTAAAGCACCCAACTGTTTTTGAAATTCTATCCTCATCTAGAACAAAAATGTGTGATGCAATGTTTTATCATTTTCACTCTTGCTATCAAATTTTTCTCTACCACTCAGATGGAGAAATTCTCATCTCTAAACTTGAGTTCCTTTACTAATGGAGGCCTGTACCTGAGTTGAGTTACCAAACTGTTTATTGAGTGACAACAGTTGGAGGCATTCAGTGAAACAGAAAAACTAAAGTGACTTTATTAAGACAAATTAATTGGTCTTTGCTGTTACATACATTGCTTCACCAACAGATCATTATGTTATTAGTATTTATGACATCATTTAAAGGAAAGAGTAACAGGGAAATACTTGGAGATTTCTTGCGTTAAAAAACAAAGCTTTATTGAATTACTAAGTATAATACTTTGTATTTACTTGGCTTCCTAGCCTAGTGTTGTAGTATGTACTATTATTTTGTTGAACAAACTAGTTCCTACTTTGAACTAGTTTTGATATTTCTTCTCATGTAGTCAATGTTGCTTAGCTTTCTCTTTCCCCAGTTACACTAATATGGCTGAGTTTTGGCATTCTATTTCTATTTAGAGATATGGCCTCAAAATATATTTAGTGAAAGGTTTCCTGGTTTCCCTTTTTCATGCTAATGTAGTTGGTGTATTTTATTTAGCCTATGTTTAATAGACCTTTTTGAAACTTTCTCCATCAGTTCAACTAACTTTGCAAGAGTAAATGGACATTCTAATTCAACTCATTTTCCTGTTTTTCTGTGGGTTGGCAGGGAGGGCAGTATCACTCAAATCTTAGGCTAAAGAAATAATCTACTTTCATAAACTTGTACCTTTGGCATTTGTTGGGTGATTTTGGCCAAGTTTTGTCCTTTCTTGCCAATGATGAAACGATGAAGCCAAGAGGGGGCTGAGACAGAGGAGACTGTGAAACTGTTGGCCTAGAAAAAACAATGGCTGTATGAAGAGCTATAAAATTCCATAAGCAGCACATATTCATAGCAGTATGACAATGAGTGTGCTCACTGGAGGAGCCAAGATGAGGATGTTGCATACATCCTGGCTCTCCTTGATCTCTGTGGCTTCTGATATCATTGATCATGGTATTCTTCAAAACTGACTGCATGGGTTAGATGTGGGAAGCACTGTATTGTGGTAGTTCTCCCCCTTCCTCTGGAGTCAGTTTCAGATGATGATGGAGGGTGATCAGATCCCAAAATTCCACATGACCTGATGCTTTTATCTTTCCTATTCAACACTTACATGAAACCATTATGCGAGGTAATCAGTATGGAGTCAAGTATCATCAGTATGTTGATGATATCAGATATACTGCTTGGTTTCTGGTCACCCAAGTGTTGCCATGGAAGTCATGTCTCAATGTGGAGACTGTGAAGATCTCAATAGGGAGGAATATCCTTTTACTCAAATCTGACAAAAGTGAGCAGCTCTTGACTTTTTGGAACCCCTAATTCAGAGGGTTTTTCATCTATTACTTTGAATGGGACGCGCTTACCAGTCAGAACCACTGTGTAATCTGGGGATGCTCTTCAACTCTTAGCTCCTGCTTGAGGAATAGGGGACAGCTATGGCCAAGAGGGCCTTTACACTGGTTATGTCCACTCTGGACCAGGAGACTCTTCTCACTATTACTCATTCAAGAGTCACCTCGCAGTTTACTGCAATGTGATCTAAACAGGATTGCCCTTGATTTGTTTATTAATTTAATCAATTGTATTAGCTACCCCAATCACAATTAACTCTCAGT
The DNA here is from genome assembly GCA_022379055.1 of Anilios bituberculatus. Lineage (NCBI taxonomy): Eukaryota > Metazoa > Chordata > Lepidosauria > Squamata > Typhlopidae > Anilios > Anilios bituberculatus. The sequence goes on from JAJFZI010624847.1 coordinate 5,287, forward strand.
GGCTAACAACAGCTAAAACACACAATAAAATTAAATAAAACATACACATAATAAAATATAAAAATTACTATAATAACTATAATGGCATCTTATTGATTGATCAGTAAGATGTCCATAACCAAGATTTTAACTCTGTAAAGCAAGCAAGGAGGGTATCACCACGATCTCCAGGGAGAGATGTTCTACCAGGTGAGCGTTGGGACCAAGGCGGCTATCTCAGGAGTTCCCACCAAATGGCATTGCCACACTGAGGAGACTTTTAGGTGGTCCACCCAGTGAGATCCTGTGGGACAGAGTGACTATGTGGGTAAAGGTGGTCCCACAGGTATTCCAGTTCTATGCCATAAAGGGTTTCAAAGATAATAATAATCATTATCTTGAATTACATCCAAAAGCAGACTGGGAGACAGTGCATCTCACACAGGAGAGGTATTAATGAGAGTACCGAGATACTCCCATAAGTACTCGCACAGCAGTATTCTGGACCAGCTGAAGCTTCCGAGAAGTTGTCAAGGGCTACTCAAGAACTTCAACTGGTCCTGAATGCAGTGGTGCTAACAGTTACAGGCTTTCCTCATTATTGTCATGTTATACTTCTGCTGCACAAGGTAAACTAGTTACCAGTGTTTCAAGGTTCTAACAGTCATTTATAAAGCCCAACATGATTCAATTTTTTCCACTGTATCTACCTTTCCAGTCTATCAAACAGGAAAAGAGTGTTTTGGGCCTTAACTAGTAAACAATGGCATCTTGTAGGACAGACCAGCTCTCTGGAACAGAATCCCTCCTAAGATCCAAATGCTCCTCTCTTTGCCAGCCATTAAGCGATCACTGAAGACCTGGCTGTTTCCCCAAGCCTTGGGGGTGGAATAAAAGTGATTGCATGTATGTTTTATTCTGTTTGCTTTTTGTTACATTTCTTTTACTGGATTGTTTTCTGGGCTGTTGTAATGTTTTCTTCTGTTGTTCTATTTTGTATTTTGCAAAGTCTTGTGATAACGGTGGCCTAGAAATCTTTGATGAGTAAATATTGTCAGAATTGCCAATTTCTATCCCACTCCAATATTATTGGCAACAAGACTCTCAATCTGCTCCAAACACAATGTTGCAGCCTTCACAAATTACATTAGCATTCTAATATTATCATACTCTTAATTGTCCCTGTTATATTTTATACAGAACTTTGGGAAATTATTATTACTGAATGCACTTTATGCATTCTGAACAATTAGTAGTTAGTTATATAGTGTTAATGAAAGCTGGATTAACCACAGGTTCAATCTTTTTTGTTCATAAAAGAGAAGTCTAGCTGAACTGCATCCACAATACCTTGGCATAGACCTCAGTCAATGCTTGCCCAAGCTTTTCAGGTTCGCCACGCAATATCACAGTCTCCGAGCTGCTGTCAGTGGGTGGGATCTCAACTGAAACTCCAGTTTTCTCCAAGATCTCCTGCAGGGAGTTCCCTTTGGGACCGATGACATATTTGTGCTGGGACTTCTTCACTTCCACAGCAATGGTGGTAGTCTTCTTTTTCTGAGAGGAAAAATCACCCAGAATTTCCAAGTTATTGAAAAAGTGATAACATAAGGGAGTTATAAATCAGAAAGAAAGAAAATAATGTTAACCAAACAGGACCAGAGCAGGATAATTACCATATACATATACATGTTATACAAATGAGAAGGTACAATCCGTACCACAGAATGGCAAGATGATGAGTTGTCTTGTTTGGTCATGGAGCCACAGACTATTTGATGCGACTGCAGGGCTGTGGCTAATCACCAAAAAATGTGGACCCTTTGTTTGATGTATCCTGGGGATCTATTTTCATATGTTTCATACGCCACTTTGAATGGACAGAAAGGTAACCCAAGCTGCAGCCCAACACATCATGACAGCATGCCTCGTTGGATCAGACTCTTGTTCTCACTTTGTTCCCACAGTAGCCAAACAGAAAGCCCACAAGCAGAACTCAAGCCCATTTGTCTCTGCTTACAGTCTCCCAGCATGTGGCCTTTAGAAGTATCAGATCACCTCTTGTTCCTGAAAGCAGTTACACTGCCATTAACACCAATATCCACTGATCCCCTTGATTTCCATGAAAAGAGATTTCAAACCATTTCTGAAACCATTTAAGCTGATAGCCAGCACATTTCATGGAAGCAACTTCCAAAGCTTAATTACATGTTGCATAAAAATATTTGCTTTTCTCTGTCTTGATTCTTCTAGGATTTAATTTCATTGGGTGGCCTCTGGTTCTTGTATTTTGGGAAAGGGAAAAAAGCTTTTCCCTTTCTACTTTGTCTATATACCATTAATGATTTTATATATTGTAGCTTGATTGAGTCTCCTCTCATTTTGCCTCCTTTCCAGACTAAGATGCCCCAATTGTTGCAACCTTTCCTCATAGAGAAACTTCTCCAGTCCCTTGGTCATCTTAGTTGCCCTTCTCTGAACCTTCTTCAACTCTATTATATTCCTTTTGAGATGCGGTGATCTCAAAAGGATCACATAAAATTCCAGGTGCAGCTGCATTACTGATTTATACAAAGGCACTATAATATTGGCATTTATATTTTCAGTGCCATTTCTTATTATCTCTAACATGCTATTCACCTTTTTTATAGCATCCACATACTGTGTTGACTCTTTCATTGATCTATTAACAATTATTTCAAGATGTCTTGATCAGTCACATTCAATCTGACTTCATTAGTTTATATGAAGAATTAGGATTTTTAAGTCCAATATGCCTCATTTATATTTGCTCACATTGAATGACATCTGCCATTTTGAAGACCACTCCCCCTAAAGTGTAGAGATCCCTTTGGAGCTCTTCATAATCCTACTTTGTTGTTACCACTCTGAACAATTTGGTATCGTAGCAAACTTGGCCATTTAGTCATACCTGATTCCAGATCATTTACAAATATATTACAAAGCAGCAGTCCCAAGAGAGAACCATGGGGTACCTCCATTTGTTACATTTCTTTATTGTGAGAAATGTCCATTTACTCTTATTCTTTGTTTCTTTTCCTTTAGCCAATTGCTTATTCATAAGAGGACTGCCATTCTACTGCTGAGCTTACTGAGAAATCTTTGATGAAGGACTTTTATCAAAAGCTTTCTGAAAATCTAAGTAAATGATTTCTAATGGTGCACTTTTATCCATATTTATTCACTCTCTCAAAAAAAATAAAGTTTGTTAATTCTATTTTTAATAACAGTTTCTACTTTCTTTCTCATTATAAATGTTAAGCTAATGGACCCATAATTTCCTGGATCTCCCTTTGAGCCCTTCTAAAAAATTGGTTGATCTTCTCCCTGTCCTCCACTATGGAACTACATTCTCCTGTGTCATGTCATTTCTCCCTCCCTGATGCAGTGGTTATGCACATCTGAATCTTTGCACAATAGCCTCTTGAGCACCAGTATCCAAAAGGGGAAAGGACAGAGATGCTTCCATTTCTTCTCACTTCTGCGTTTGAAGGAACATCAATTTTTAAATATCCTATAACGGACAGAAATGGTGAATCTGCAGAATATTTATTGTAATACATTATAAAAGTGAATGAGTATACCCAATAATACTTCCTCAGAATTCATCCTAATTCTACAAGCCCAAGCAAGTTACACGTTCCTGCCATAGGAATCTGTTGAGTATTTCTAAAAAATACTGTATCAGCAGAAATCTATAAAAGGAAAAATGCTATGAGATTATGAATATATATATAATTTACATCCACAGAAATAAAGTGAAAGCAAGGCTAGGAATAAGAGAAAAAGGTACCTACAGAGAAGATGAAGGGTACCTCATAGTTCTCAGAGCGTCTCTAAAACTTTCTATGATTGGAGTGCAAAATATGATTCTGCACAAACCCTATCAAAGATCATACCTTGTCTTCATAGATCTTCTTGACACGAGCCACCGCTTGGGCCAGCTGCTCCTTCTCTCCGGTGAAGACAATCTCAGTCCTATTGACACTGGGTGGTGGGATGTTTATGCGTGTTCCAGTTTCCTGTATGATCTCACTCACCAGCTTGTTAAAAGGGCCAGCAATGAAAGGATGGTATACTTTCTCAACCTCAAGCCTTTCTACTGCACGCTTATCCTGAAAAATAAGAGTCAAATTTTTACAGATATATTCATACACACTCATATACACATACTAAATTGCTGCTAGGAAAAGATGTTGTGGCTCTTGCATATTTCCCCCATTTCTTCATATCCTAATTCTTTTATCACATGGTAAATATGTTGGGAATGAGAGCATGGTGGTGGATAAGCAAGCTTGTTAAATTTGTCAAAAATGCTGGGGAATGTGAAAAGAAATGACCTTTAAGTCAGAAGAAAACCAGAAGAAATATCCCAGGAGTAAAGGGAAAATAAATTCAAAATGGAAAATGATGAAATATAGCCAGATATTTTCATGGAGTACATTTAAACTATAAGAATCCAAACGAGCCAATACACTGAGGGTGTAGCTTGGTCTAAGGATACTTCAATTTTTTGATATTTGAGGAAGAGACTGAAATCAGAAATGTAATCATCACTTAAAGGCAAGTACATGCATACATAAACATTAAAAATCATTAGAAAAAAGGAATCAAAGAGGAAGTGTACATATTTAGCAATCATCAGTTTTCAAAGCACCTCAGAGTTTAACTGCAAATTATAGGAGATGGCCAGATTTTCAGTGTGATTGGATTAATTTTGTATTTTCCCCCACAAAATAAGTATTAGACAACAACTTATGTATATATACTTTGGTCCTACACAGCTTTGTATGTGAGTCATCAACATACTCTGATGCTCATCATGTTTGCTGAGAAATAACTGATGGGTTTTTAGTAAAAATTAGTTTTAGTGGTTGTCAGGCACATTAAAAGAGTGATCCCTCCCGTATCATATTTATGTGATGAAGCTGCTCAAAAAGGGATAAAACTGAGGTGGGTGAGTGGTGAAATAGTGTTCAGGTAATTCAATCTCTCCATATGTTTTGATGAAGCCCACCTTGTCCTATAATGCTCTATCTGGAAAAGGTTGTTTGATCAAGAATTAGTTTGAGGAAAAAATAGTTTACCTGCTCAGCAGAGATCAAAACAATCTCATGTCGAGCTTTTTCAATCCCTTCCTTGGTGCCAGTGATTTTTATCTGGTTGCTGGAGTCATCTGGGCGGGGGATCTGGATTTTAGTGGCAGTTTTGAGCTCAAGGTCCTGCAACTTCTCTCCATTTTTTCCAATGACAAAGCGATGATGTTCTTTAGGAATAGCCACTGTTGCGGAGGCCTATAGAAAAGAACAAGTACTGCATTAAATCCACATTTTAACTCAGTAACTCGGATGCATTGTCACCGATCAGTTCAATCCTAGAACTTTGCTTTCAAAAGCAATAAGAGAGAAGAAACTCTCTCCTATGATATAATGGGACAGTGATAGAAAACCTTGTCACTATAAACAAGTATCAGCAATAGCAGGATTTCCATGTATTTCATAGAAACCAAAGGAGACATTTCTCTTGACTATTTCAGATGACAGTTAGGGAAGCTGTATCTTGCACTATTTCCCCCATTTAAAAATAAATCAAAATCCTACCCAGTTCTCTCATGTATACATTCTATCCACTGACTTTTATACAGTGTAACCCTAGCCTCTCTCCCCCTTACATTTATCTCTATTCAGAAAAGTCTGAGGTAGGGGAAGAAAAAATATCTCTGTAGTCTCTGTATTCTCCATTTTCCAGTCTAAGGCGAAAAATGAAAAAGACAAGATGAAAATCAATTCATCAGAAAATCACCACTTTTTTGGTCCTTGCATTACCTACCTATAGGTTTTCAGGTACAATTTAAAGTGCTGGCTATTATTGGGTACTTATTATGCCTTTATGGCTTGGGTCCCTTCTACTTTTGTGACTGTCTTCTCCATATCAAGTCTGTCCAACTTAGGTCTGAGGGAAATCATGAGGGAAATTGTACTGTCCTTAAGAATCAGGAGCCAAAACCAGGAAACTGAGCTTTTCTACAGTTGCCCCAACCTTCTGAAACAGCTTCCTGCCCCCACAGTTTAGCATGGTTCCCCTCCCCGTTAACACTCCTTTCTTTTTTTAAGTGGTACCTAAGGAGAAGCAAGGGAATCCCGAGGGAATACAAAATATCTAATTTATCCTTTCAAGTTTCAAGACAGAAAGAATATGATACACAAGTTTATTTCTTGCTGAAACCTGTCTCTCTCAAATGAGGCTAATGCACTACATTATGCCAGTTATGCATGAGATACCCGTTTCAAACTGCTCCTTGTCCCGTCAGAGTGCTAATTTTCAGATGGGGAAAATGTACTCCCTAAAGGATCAGCTTTGACTGAGAAAACTTAAAAATCAGTTTTATTTTGAACAACATGTCTATCCTTAGCTATCACTAAATTCAAAGTCTTCAAGTCATTATTTAGAGTGCCTCCTGGGAAAGTATGTGGGAAACCTGTAAATAAAGCTATGGACAGAACTATAAGAACTACCTGTGCATTCTTCCAGTCTACCTGGACCCTTATGATGCAGTACAAATATAAGTTAGTTCATAAATTATTTTGCTTTTATGCACATCACGTCTTGTATTTTCCACTCTAGAAGAAAATCATACAAAGAGAACCAAATTACTCACCTGTGTCTGGAGCCGAGCTACAATCTCCTTTCGAGCCTTCATCACTGCTTCAAGCTTGCCAGAGACCATTATTGATAGTCCCTGATCTTTTGCAAGAGACAGCTCCAGGTGAGCCCCTGTCTTCTGCATGATATCTAAGCAGATTTTGGCTTGCTCCCCTTCCCCAAACTGGTTCATATCTTTGTATTTCCTCTCTTCTAGTGGCACATGGAATACCTGCTCAAGTGAAACAAAAGTTGAAAACATCTAAAAAGTTACATTCCCTCTTTTAACTCTGCAGCCAAGACTTACACTTATAGCAGCAAATAATTTGACTACAACTCTATTTCTACTTGGAAGTAAATCTATTCTAGCCACTTACATTCAAGAGAATGAGTTTTTAGGAACAAAAACACAGAAATACAGGAACTTCCTTGTCCATTCAAAAAGAAACATATTTAACTTTTCCACATGGAAAAGGTCAGCTAGTCTACATAAATTTGAATATTACAAGAGTAACATTGAAACAAGTGTACAATGTCAATTCATTGAATGGGACTATTGCACAGAAAACACCTTACTCTATTTATTTATTTAATGATTTCTAACCCATCTCATTCTAACTCTAGGCTGTAGCACAACATAAAAAAAACTCAACATAGTTCTCCAAAATTGCAAGGACAGCTATAATTTGGCTAAACCTAAAGTCTAAGGCTTGGTCAATCAGTTCTTTTATGTTTTTGTTCCCACAGTATAATGTTAGAGAAGATAAATGACTAAAAAAAACCTCTTGACCTATATTTCACATTGAGGGCAAGAAAACCCTGGGAAGAGGAGGAGGGAATATTCTTCATACTGACCTGTGTGATAACAGATGCTTTGATTGGTCGGATTTTACTCCACGCACCAGCAGGTTCCTGGGCTGGTTCCAAACATGCTGCTTTCTCAGGAAGAGGGGGGAAGGCATCTTTGTATGTTGGAGGATCGTTCTCTTCTTCAACATTTAAAGCTGCAACTATAGTGAAGAAATCAAAGAAATAAAGAATGATTTCATATTAATCCTTCCCCCACCTTCTGACTGTTAATGGGCATATATTAATTATATAACCTCTGCTCTGTGAACTTCTTATATAGTTGTTAACCTAAAACATCCATTTTATTGTCCCTTGAAGAATCAAAGATCAGAAAGGGTTAATCATCCTCCCACAAGAAATAAATTAAATTAAGCAGCAATATACAATCAGTGCAGCTGGCTTACAAGTGAAATTTTATAATAACCTTGTTTTGCTAAATGAAATTTTTATTTTCAGTCCATGACCAGTATGTTCTGAAGTTTTACCTTTCACTTGCTGCTGAGCAAGGCCACTGCGATGTTCAGCAAAGCTTTCTTGGGTCAAAACTGCCACCGAGCTCATGGTCAATTTCCCACCCACACACAATCCGGGTATGCCACTGAAGGTAAGAAAGACAGTCACAATAAATCCTAGTATGTACCATACAAACACACATGCAAAACGGTTAATATAACAGAAGCACCATTTTTAGCTACTCCCTTAAAAGATATGGGTATCTGGGATAGCCAGGAACTACATAGTTTCGAAACCTAGCATATTTAGATGAACATCTGAAAATGGCTTAAGTCAATATATTTTTGTAATATTCATCATAAATTGCATCTTCCAAATACGTGGACTTCACAGATTGTAAAATATTTACTAGGATACTGGCAACAAAGAGGCTGAGGATGGTATTAGTAGATTTTGTTCATCAAGATCAAGCAGGTTTTTTGCCAGGACAAAAAACTGAAGGATAATGTTAGATATGTAATACACTGAAATATTTAGAAGTGCTCAATGAGATACCAGCAGTTTTTTATGTTTTTAGATGCAGAGA
>JAJFZI010624899.1:0-11469 GCA_022379055.1 Anilios bituberculatus
TAATTTGTCTTTCTCTCTCCGGGTTGCGCCCCGCCCTGCCTCCGAAGACAGTTGATTGGCCAGGGGTCTCTGGCTCTCTTCAGCAAAGGGGCAGCAGGGCAAGCACACACACAGGTGGTTGGAAAAGGAGGGGGAGCGTCGCTTGGGTCCACTACCTCCTGCTGCTCCCCAAGTCTGACAGTAGAAAAATATGGCAGCTGGAACCACCCTTACGCCAGGCCAAAGCCTTCTGAGCATTCCTGGATGGCCAGTAGCAGCATGTGACGCAATTTCTCATAGCTTTCATAGGCAGGGAGGTCCAGCTGGTTGAAACTGGTGGAAGAAAAGAGGAATTAGACGAGGGGAGGCAAGGAAGAGGTAATCTACTAGATGGTTGCTGCTTGTGTTTTTGGAGGGGATTCCCACTACTGGTCTGCACAGATTACCTCCCGGAACACAGGGCCATCAAAACACTTAAGAACATAAGAGAGGCCTTGCCGGCCCAGGAATGGTCCCTCCTGTTCCACTTCTGGGGAAAGATGCTTGACAGGCCAGGTGACAGAGAAGGCAATGGAGAGGGAGAGGAAAGCACCAGGGGAAGTACCTTAGTACCAGCCTGCCTCTTCTTCCTTCGTTGTACCTCTGTGCATCCCTAAGATGCTGGGTTCCTGGAAATGGAGCAGGAGGGAGAACCATGCCTTTGCTGGTCCTTAGGCATCCGCAGTTAAGAGGCAGCTGGCATGTGACGAGACAGGGAGGTCCTGATGCTGCAGCAGCCCTGGCAGAGCATTCAGACTCCAACATGGCCACTCTGAATGCTCTGACCAGAGATTGGCTCCTCTGACATTGGAACAAGATGCTCAAATGTTTCAGAAATGTTCCAACCTCAGTGTTTCCAGGATAACTTTTTTCTGTAATATATTCTCCTACCTAGTTCCAGAGTCCTCCCCGCAACAGATGCTCCAGGAATATGAATTTTCACTTACCAGCTAAATTACAGATATTTGGGAGAACGACAGCATCTTACTCTTATTAACTGAGTCATTTTCAATACCTATTGGCAAGCCATGAATGCCTGCGCCATAACGAGTGTGCTTCTTTCTAGTGGCTGGCATGCTACTCCCTTCCAATCTAGAGGTTCAATGTATGAGATACAATGCTCTGGCCTCGGTGCTCAGGGTCAATGGTAGACTATGCAGTCCCACAATGCAGCACCCTCAGAAGTTAAGTAGGAGAGAGGCCTTCCCCCCACCTGTCCAGGGTGATGGCTGGCGACACAGACAGTGAGGCTGAATAGTGGAGCCCCACCCCCTCTTAAACTATCACATGTGCATAAAAAGGGAAAGGCAAAGCCTCAATTGCTCAGATGCTATGAAGGCCCAGGAACACCCTGCTCTCTTGCTCCATGTCTTGAAGCTTCACAAAGGTGCCACGTGGTTCTGAGTAACAGAGGAGGCAGCTGGTGGCACACCGGCCAGAATAGGCTAGATAGCAGTGCTATGGGGGCCCTTGCAATTGGCAATCCCTTGGGAAGGTGCCTTTGTACAGTGCGCAATCTGCATCCACATGCATCAGTTCTGTGGCACTTTCCTCTTTAAGAATCAACTCCTGAAACTCAAAACATACACAACTGATACACCATATATTTCTGCATCATTCCTGTTCTTCCTCCCTCACTCTCACAAGAGACCCAAGTAGGATGTGAAATGAAGTGGTATAAAATGCTCCTACAAAATAGGCAAGCCCTTTCTAGTCTAACAGGAAAATAATTGCTTCAGTAACTGTTCCATGGGGTAAGTACTAATGCACAAAGGGGAGCCAACAAATTCCATATCTTGTTAGGATTAACAGCTTGGACTTCGCAACACTTGCTATTTTTAAAATATATTACTTTCTCTCTCTCTGGGAAACAAGAGAGACAAATGGATACCTTTTCGTCAAGACTCCCAATTGCCCCTTACCATGTGTGAGCAGAAGGCAGTCTGTCTGTTGAGCGGTCGTCTCGGTGGATCTGGAATTTCTGGATACCATTCATGCCCTCTAGGGCAGCAAAACCTTGTAAGGGCACCTTGGATGTGCCTGTGACAAACTGAAGGAACTTTGCTCTGTCTGCCTGGTCAAAGGAGCGCAGCGCTCGCCAGAACCACTGGATCTGTGCAGAAAGGAAAGGGGAAGGAGGGGGCACAGTGTCAGCACTTTTGAATTGCTTTCAAGTATGAGGAAGTTAAAGCCTCCAGAAAAAATGAGAAACAGATATCCAAAAAGGTCCATACGATACAGATCTTGTCTTCGAGAGGTGAACACCCTTGCGGCCCTTTCAGAGCAATAAAATCACAAACTCTGAGTTATCATCAGCACACAAAGAAAAATCTCTCAAAGGATCTGAACGCTGCCACTCTGGATGAACTGGAATCTGCCTCACCTGGATGGAGTTGGCCTGGTACTTGTGATATTCTGTGTTAGATTTCAGGTCATCAATATCAATGGTTGGTAGCCCCGAAATTAGTAGCTCCAACTCCTGCTCTGTGAAGATGGAGATGAGGCGCTTGGGGATAATCTCATAGAAACCCTCCAAAAAGGCAGCCAGCTGCTTGCGGATTGCCCCTGCCAGAAGAAAACAGAAACGTCAGAAAAGTACAAAGATTCCTGGCTCCTCAACTAAATAAAACCCATACATTCATTATTTTTTTCCTGTCTGCCCCATGTGCGATGCAGTAGACCACGTTTATGATTTCTGACAGTTATACTGTATTTCAGGCAGCCTAAAATTATTCACCGTTGTGGATCTCAACTCAGATTAGCTCCCTGACCCCTCTAAACTCATTCTGCCCCAGCTTACCTGTCATCCTCATCTGACACACCAAGTGCACATATTCTTTCTTGTTTTCCTCAGTTACAAGGATGTTTGCCCCATTGGGCTTAAGATCCCGCACCTCACAGACACCAAACTCTTGAACCTATTTGGGGCAGAGGGGAAAAGAGCATCAGAAGAGGGCTAAATGAGTTTGAGCCAAAGAGTGAAAGACTTGCGTTGCCTTCTCCTGGCAGAACCAGTAAACCTTTCAATCCCTGCACAGTTCCATCAGCCTCAAATGACCATTAAGCGACTTACTTACTACAGTGAATCAGACGTCACAAAGTGATACATCAACCCATATATATGTATCTTTCCATTGTAATACTCAGGTTACCTCAGTGCTGAAGGTGAGATCATAGCCCAGTGTGGAGACATCGTTCTCCAGGAGATATACCAGTCCCTGGTAAAAATGGTAATCCTCACTCTCCATATCGGTGTACCTGCAGGAAAGTGACTGGGTTAAAAGCAACTCCCATAGAGGAAAGTCCAGGAGAGGAATCTATTTGTTAAAAGTCTTGAAGCAAAGGCGCCACTCACCTGACCGACTTGCCCAGGATGTGCTTGTAGAAAGAGCGGGTGAAGTAGCATTCTAGTAACCGATTGTCATACACAGCTTTTGCCACAATGCGCCCAACAAACTTGAAGTAACTCAAGTGGTTGGGGTTACAGTGAGAAGATGGATTGATGGTGTATGTAACCCGATCGCCGGGCGACGTGCGGAAAAGCGCATACATAGGGTTAAACATCTCTCGTGAGATTATCATGTACCATTCCCGTAGCAAGCCTCCAGCATCCTGTCCCTCTTCTCCTTCAAACACGATATACCTAGCAAAAGGAAGAAAGGGCACACAGTATTTACCCTCAAAGGCAAAAAGATGGGACTTGGATGCAAAAGGCTGCCAAGCTACTTTTTCTGTCTATGTCAAAAGGAAAAACTAAAATTACATACACATCTCACGAGATGTTTTTGTTCGATGGCAATAATTTAAGGATAACTTAAAAACTCAGAATATAAACCAATATGCTAAATTCCAGCAACCTGCTAATTGTAGCAACTGGAGGAGAAGAAATTGCTTACAGCCTGTTTTTCATTTCTTCAGGTGATTTGCGATGCAACTCCCGATAAGAATCTTCAAAGACATGATCGCGACGCACGTGCACAGCCATGTCTTCTTTCCGGAGCCCCTCATCCAACCTTTCCAGCTCTTGCCGGAAATACCTACAAAGGAAGGGCAAGCATGCGGCCACATGAGGGTCTTCACAGAGAGCTGAAGCTGAAGAGCTAATGAGACTTCCTAGGCATTAAGGACTAAAAATGGGGCAACACCACTGCTGAGTGGTTGAGACATGTTTACATCTTTATTACATTTGGGGAAGGAAAAGAATGGCTCTTACTTTTGCTTCTATCCCAACCAGTAGGATTGCCAAAAATGCCAAGGAGATTCAACTGCTATAGAAAAACAAATGTCCTCCAACATGGAGCAATCTGTCCTACTGCTTACAGGAGGGGTCCTAACAGACTTTGGGCACAGTATTGCTTCCAATCTCTAGCATTCCTGCTGCACGGTTTTTAAAGGAGGAACTGAAGAAAGAAATTCAGTCCTGGAACCTACTTCCGTTTGACATCGAAGTCCAGAACACGTATGTAATCAACGAGGACAGCAAAGGGACCATCAGCCAGGTGGGTAGTAGACTGGCGCAGAATCTGGTTTAGCACAGTGCGATGTGTCTCTGTAAGTCGAGAATGTCAGAGATGATTCCACCACAGAATACTTTTATTATCTTCCCAACTACCACCACGTCTTCTCCCAAAGAGGTTCCTCCAGATAAACCTTATTATTCCTAACTAAGGATTCTGCTCCCTGGATTTAATCTGCTATATGCCCTTGTTTGAATTTACCTGCAAAACGGAGGAACTTTTGGGTGTCCGGAGGAAGGCTGGAGGAGATATGCATGGATGAAGGCTCACGGGAGAAAAAAGGGTCAAGGGAAGAGGGGGTTGCTGGTGTTAGTGGGGCAGGAGAAAGGGGCGGGGGCTCATCCTTGATGTGAGCCAGCTGACTCTCCCGAGTGTCGCGCACTGGTGGCTTGCTTTCTCGCTCTGTAGCGTGCACCAGGAAAAAAGCCTCCACGGCAGGCTGTAGCACTGTGGAGGAGGAGAACAAATGTGTCTCAAAAGGGAGGCCGGCCCAGAGGAGCCAAATGCGTACCAACCGCCGAGGACCTTACCAAGCACAGCATGCTGGTCGTGAGATTCTTCCAGCTCTTTCAGACACTCGCCCAGCATATCCCACAGTTCGTCCAGGCTGAGCTGCTCACTAAGCAAAGGTAGATCTGGAGGACGTTCCTCTTTCTCCTTCTCGCCCTGCTGGGACTCTTCCAACACTGTGAAAATAAGGCAGCTGAATCCAGAGAGGTCCTGAATCCCAGGTGTGTGAAGGACAACTAGTTGGCCCACAGAGATAGCAGAACTCAAAAGCAGGGCCTATGTCAGAGATACGCAATCATCAAACAATTAGCTATTGCCTATTCCTGACAAATAAAATAACCTTTGCACTCGCTGCAGCTGAGGAAAGGCAGTGGTATCACATAAATAGGCAGGATGGATTTCCAGGCTATTTAGAGTAGTTAAAACAATCACAAGTATCTGGAAAAGTGCTGTTTTTCTTCCAAACATCAGAGAGAAATCCTTGCACTGCCAAATTTAGACAGTATGATTTCAATGGAACTCTGAGGAGTGCAAAAGCGGGATCATGCGCAGATTGACCATTGCTGGCAAAGAGACAGAACAGTTTCTCCACATTCAAGGCAGGCATTGATCACCCTTCCATGCAGATACTAACCAGCTGACTGGGTGTCTTGCGTGGTGGGTGACGGCTGATCCACATCCATTGGGGATTCCTCCCTCCTCGCAGATCCCTCTGCTTGATTTGACTCCGACTGAAGAGAAGAGAAACACATTGGGTAAACAATGCAGTCTTCCAGAAGCACTGAGGAAACAAGTACTTGAAAATCTGCCCCATCACTCCCACCAGAAAGGGTAGAAAATGGACGACACTGAACTATACATGATAGCCCTACCGCTTCTCCCACCCTCCGCACAGACCAAAAGAGGTTTAACATGCTGCCGCACGCAAACTAAAATCTGCAGAAGAAATTAACAAAATGGCATGACTACAAAAACAGAGGGCAGTAGGAAAAAAGGTAGCAAGAAGCATGAGATGCAGCAATTGGAGAAGATGGAGCACTGAATACCCTGGAGCAAAAACGAAGTGCATGCAGTTGAGTGAGAAAAGTTATTTAAACGCAAAGAACAGGAGTGGAAAGATGAGGGATATTGTCATCAGTGACTTTCCCGCAGGAGAAAACAAACAAATCAGTGCATGTAACTGCACTAAGCCAGAGTGTGTTTTGGGTTTAGTGTGTTGTGTGAATTCAGATACCGCAATAATGATACACTTAAATGGTGATTAGTAAACTCAGTTGTAATGATAAAAGCCTACCATGAGGGTGTGATGGCTCATCTCTCTCTACAGCAGTATTTATAATGTAGTTATGCTGAAAATCTCCAGTGAAACTGGACAAAATTAGAGCCTCAAAGATGCAGGCAATAGTTTCCAATGAAGTGTTTAGAGAGAGAAGACTCAAGGACTGCACATGAATGGTTGGTCTCATCAGCAATTGTAATCCAAAAGGTTTATATGAGGCACTTATGCATGCAAGCAGCCTAGTTCTGACTTGTCTCAAATAATTCATTTCCAGCTGCTAAAACTCAGAAATAAATGCAGCTGTTACCTCTCTGAAAAGCAGCAAAAGAAAGCAGTAAGATGTAGTGTGCGCAGAAGTCTTTGAGTCTGGACTTTGTAACTCACATACACGTTGAATGTCAAGCCATGCAGTACAGATGCTGTGACAAAAAAACTGTCCTTGCTCCACAGCCATAATTGTCAAGGTACAAAATACATGCTGGATTTCACCTGGGAGCAAGTTAGAGCTACCATGGAGTGAGTCAGGTCATTCAGAGCCAAGCACTTCAGTTTGAGTACTTTGGGGCTTCAAAAACAGTTTAAGGTTGAAGAGCAAAGGAAGGCAAGCCATGGTTAATGATCATTTATTCAGTTCATAACTCTGTCAAGTTCATGCTTTTTAAAGCTCTTGCAGAAATCCCAGAATATATGTCTAAAAGTCTGAAACATTTAAGTTTTATCAGTCGTCAACAGATGAGACCACAACTAAAGACTGATCATGAAAAGCAAAAATGGGATATCTGTAAATGCTGTAATGTTTCTTCTTTGGCCTTGTGCAAAAGATTTGGAATTCTCATGCTAAATAGCCACTACTACTGTAGTAATATGGATCAGCTTTTAATTCTACCTATTCTAATTGTCTTGTCCTCATCATTCTTCTACCAACCATGTTAGGAATCACAGAACTGTAGGAAGCTAGTTGAATCTCAGAAAAATCCCTTTTTCCCTGTTCCTACCAAAGCTGTTAGCCATCTGAGATACAGACCCCTTTAGTAACTACTCAAACCTTCCCTACTAATGGCCAACACAGCAAAATGCAGCTGTGTCTCACAGGTGTGAATATGGCATGAAAAAGACAGCAGATTGTTAATGCATTTAAAGCAAGAGAGAACTGGCTGTAAGGCAGGGTGGCTTGAGGAAGAAAAGATCCAGCATACATGACCACTGTTTTACTATAACGTTCCTTTCTTCATTCTTTACATCTCCAGTAGATCTAAGCAGAAAATTAAATGCTATTTGGAGAGGCTAAAAGACACCCACTTAAAGAAAAGAAAAAATGAAATATGTACAAAACAAAATAGTAATTGCATGAATGAAAAACCCTAAGAGCACAATTTGGTAAGAGGCTGGATTGGAGAAGAGTGAATTCCAGCCAGTTCTGAAAGAAGATGCTCCTGTTTTTGCATTTCTTACATGGCATCTAAGAAGATCCAGAGCACGGACTACTGAGGAGCAGCTTCCTATGAGGAGCCAAAGCTGTCTCCTGCACAAAGAGGCTCTGATGACAAACCAGATAGCCATAAAGGAGGAGAAGAGGCGAGAAAAAAGAATGAAAGAAGGGAATTTCAAATAAACAAAACGAGTGGCCTACAAGCGCCACAGGCACCATGCTAACCGTTGTTGCTTGCTGCTGCCTCCGGGCCCTCTGACCCTCACGTACCATTTGTATAATGGCGTCAGCCTCAGCCTCCAGCTGCCGAACAGCGGCCTGGATGCTGCTAACTGAGCCCAGACCGGAAGTACCTGCACCAAAAGAGAAGAGGAGGATGAAGGTTGCGCCTGAGAGCTAATCCTTTCAACTGAGGCTCAGCCCCTTAGTTCAACTCTAGCTGTAACCACCTCTGACCGACAGACAGATCAGCTATAGAACTTCAGGATTGGCCTGCATCAGGATTCCCCTGCCCAACATACCTAGCCTGCCTGTCTGTTTTGCCTTTTTGTTGGCACGGCGTGTGTCATCCCGCAGTTGGATGATGACCTGTAGCACCCTTAAGAAGAACTTCTGCGTGGAAGTTTTAGAGGTCAGCATAGACATGGAGGGAAGCTGGAGCTCCCGGCCACCCAGGGGGCGCTTCTGAGAGGCCACAATCACCACATTCTCAGCCATGTCAAACCTGTGAGAGGGAGCAGGGGTGGGAAGGGGACAGGTCAGCCAAGGACACTCAGCACAAGGAGAGAAGGACCAGCTTAGAGGAAACTCACCGACTCTGCATCTTGCCTTTCAATTTGGTGGTCTGAGGCTGTTCCTCTGGGAGCCCATCTGGAGACAGAGACTCAGAATGGACTCGACGCTGCTGTTCTAAGTTGTACTCTCGCAACTCTGCCAATAGTGTACCTAGAAAACGCATGGCTGAAACTGACTATGACTGCCAAACGAGAGCATTCCTTTCCCAAGGTAAAGTTCCTGCTACTATAAAACAGTATCAAGACTGAGAACTGTATCACCAAGTATAACATTACACAATGGCTGGCAATTAAAAATCATGCCAACATATAAAAAACAAGGTAATAATATTCCTCTCTGAACAAAAACTCTTTGCAACAGGAAATGAATCCTCCTGTCACAGATGGTTCGGTAAACTGGGGTGCAGTTGTAAAATGTCTCTCATACATCCAAAATAATCTAGCATGAGCCAGAACAGTCTCTATCAGACTGCATGGGACAGAGAGAAGACTATGGAGGGCTCCCAGACATCCTAGCTGATATCAAAGAAAACAAGATTTTGAAACAGTCTTTGACTGTAAAGGGACATCACTCTGTACTGGTACAACATATCGCCAAATGTGTTCTTCTTAGACCTACTCATCAAAAGAAGAGTGCTTGATCTTCAGAGAAGCCAGTACATACTTTAAAAATTACTTTTGGCTGCCTCTCCCGACTGTGATTCTCTACAAAAGAAGCTTGAGCGTCAGTCCAAGAGTGCTTCTCACCCGGTGTCAAGAGTGCTTACCTATCTGTTTGCAGAGGGTGTAACCCAGCTGCCGAGCCCCATTAAGCAGGAGCTTGAGCACTGTGTCCCGTGTGGCTGGATCGCCTCGCGACAGTTGCAACAGAACATTGGCAGCATCTTCCAGGCCTTCTTCAGAGCAAGAGTGAGATGTCAACACCTGGCGGAGGAACAGATTCACTCAGTTATGGTGCCTAAGAGGTGGGAGATTCAGCCCCTCCTCTCCACCTCAACATTCCCGTCACTACACTGTTGCTCACCTCCACAGATAGCTGGAGCTGGTTCTCTGTTAGGCCTGAGGCTGCCATTTTACTATCAGTCCCACCTCCACCTCCTCCTTCACCCACTTTGGCTGGAGATTTGCCGGTTTTTGCAACAGCTACAGAGAAATAACACATAACTTAGTGTCATCTTGGGATTTAAATTTCAGCAATTAAATGACCAGAAAAAATCTTTTACTCTTCATCAGCATGCCTCTACTTCACTCACTTCCATTCCTATTTTGAAGCTATTCAGAGATAACTTCCATTATCTATGCTTCTCCCAATGAGCTTATCTACTGTCTTGTCTAATACATGCAAGTAAAATGGCGAGACCTAAGTTCAGGTCTCCATTCAACCATGGAGCTTGCCTGGTGACCCTGGACCGAGCATCACCTCTTAGCTCATTTTGCCTCAGATTAGAAATTGCGGAGATCCATCATGGACATGCCTTGAGAAAAGGTAGGATTTTACAATATGAAATTGCAATACAATGTAGTATTTCAACTTTCCATTCTGTAAATATACTAAGTTTCTGGTCATGTTGTTTGCACTGATATGCTTGAAACCATATGGCAGCGCTCACTGAAGTATTTGTTAAGACAGAGAATGACTGAATAAACAAAACAAGGGATGGATGGCATCAACGGAAAATTCCCCTATTGTTCAAGAAGATTGTGAACACTTGAAGGTTTTTAATAAAAGATTCTTAATTGAGACCGTACTTCAAAAATCATCCACGTTGAGGCAAAAAGAATGAAAAAGAAGTAAATTTACTGATTAAGACAAGACCGTATTTCATCTTGAGAAACAAGATTATTGGTTCAAGTAAAGACATATGATCAAGTACAAGAACATTTCGCTTTTTAGCCATGTCTTCAAAGTTGGTGTTCATAGTGGTGAATGGGGCTAGATTACATTCCAACGTCAGACTAAAATATCCCTGCAGTTCTTTTTAAGGGGCTCCAACCCACTCTGACTGCTCTTCTCACTAGGCAAGGCCAATATGGAGGTTGAAAACATTCCTCCCTTTCAAAAATTGCAGGAGATCTTGAATCTTGCCTAATCTTAGGCATATTTAGAACGTGATTTTAGTCAGTTTGACTCAAGTCCTCCCCTGAATAAGTATTATAGCCATAATGATGAAACTTCAGAAAAACTGAAAGAGCTTGATGGTGGCTTTCAGAACTAGAACACCTTTTTGTCCCCTGGGGGCATGAATTTCCTGTTCCAACAATACTAAAGCTGAAAACCATCATTTTATGCTGAGTGACTATGACCACAAAACTTCCACAAAAGGTTGTTGCAATTGTTATGGTTTAATTACTTCATCAAAGAAGAATAAACTTATTCAGTAATCTTTACCGATTAAGGAAATATTGATGCAAAGCTAAATGTAGGCTGTAGGGACTACCTAAGATTTGCTGAGATGGTACAGGGAAAGGCTGGACAACTGTTTGTCTGGAATGGTATGAGGGTACTACCTCCAAGATCCTTTCAACTGTATGATTTCATGGCAAGAATAGCTGCATATCCAAGGAATAGTTTGGGAGAAAGTAGTAAAAAGCTTTCTAGATTCCACCCCCTTTTCTTAAAAGCTTATATTTGTAGCCAAGGGGTGCAGAGGAAAGGCAAAGGTAATGGGGAGGAGTGATTATTTCCCCCTGGGAATATTGTTATGTTTTGTTAATTTTGTGCCCATATTTTAAGATATGCTAAGATTTCCCTGACAGCATGTTTGTTTAGTGGTTAAGGTGCTGGACTAAGAGCAGGAAAACCAGAGTTCCAGTCCTGCCCTGGGCATGCATGAAAGCCAACTGAGTGGCCCTGGGCCAGTCAATTCCCTGGGAAGAAGGCAATGACAAAACACTTCTAAAAATGCTGCCTAGAAAATTATA
>JAJFZI010625235.1:1826-11925 GCA_022379055.1 Anilios bituberculatus
ACTATTTGGAAGCTTCAGCTGGCCCAAAATGCAGCCATGTGGATAGTTATGGGATCCTTTCCGTTCTCCCATGTAACACCTCTGTGTGAGCTGCATTGGATCTCGATTTGCTTCTGGGCATCATTCATGGTGCTGCTTTTGAACTTTAAAGCCTCACATGGCTTGAAACCAGGTTATCTGCAGGACTGCTTCATCCCAAATAGTCCTCTGTCTGATAATGTACCACTGGGTGGGTGTGCTGCATATCTTATAGATACAGCACTGTCACCTGACAGGGCCCCAGGGCAAGGCCTCCTCTATTGGAACAAGCTTCCCCAGGGATCAGGGTCATCCCTACCCTGTAGATGTTCTGCCAAGCGCTGAAGAACTGGGGACATAAACGCTCTGCAATGGAGATTGGATGTGATGCTGGGCATATATGTTTAAGAAGGGGTGTATTTAAAATTTCATATTTCATATGGTTTTATCCTTTTTGATTCACTGTAAGCCTCTCAGAGTTATATGGGATTGGGGTGGCATAAAAATGCAATAAATAATACTGTAACATATACACACACATACATACATACCTCGGAGCCATATAGGACATTCTTAGGTTAAAACCAGAATTTTGAATTACAGCTTGAATGTATTGGAACCAATGTAGGGATGTAGCAGAGGTGTTAAATGCTTATGGCAGCTCTCACCTCTCTACAAACAGACCATTGCTTTTTTGCCCCAACAGTAGTTTCTGAATGGAGAGTGTGAGCTATCATTTTCCAAATTTCCCCACCACTGACACTTTGATTTAGCAATGATTTCAGCTTAGAAATGATTTTTCTCAGCAAATGGTTGAATGTCAAGCATACCCATCAAGCTGGCTACAGGAGGAAAGTAAAACTACCCACAATTTTTCATTATTTTCCTTCCCTCATTCAGGGATAGGCAGACTTTAAACTTCCAGATTCAGCTTGGCTTAGAACAATAGGACCAGTCAGAATTGATCAGTGCTTCAAATAGGCTTGCCTTACTTATGTGCCTAACATCTGCCCAACTAGTCTGAGTTCAATTCCCAAGTAAGAACACATGCACACACAGATATAAAAATACAATGGTGCAAAAAGTCCCCAGTGATAGTGTACTGTAAAACTTTTGCACTTGGTGAGCTCGGTCAGGTTGAAACAGGTCACTTTCTACTATTAATTTTCAATTAATGTAAAACCACAGCTTTCTTGCTGTAAGTCAAATAGATGAATGTATACCAAGAATTTAATATCAGATGCTGATATTAAATTCTCAGCATGTGTTCACCAGAAATTTGGGATCAGTACTAGACTCATACTGAATCCTTTTATACAAAAATATATGGGGTTTTCTCAGGCTTTTAGCAGAGATGGAGCTTTCTAGCTGCTGCTGTTATTACATAATTGGAAATCAAAAACCCTTGTTGATTAACTGTAAATCATCCAGAGATTTACCAATAGATCCCAGTCAATTTTTGGCCTAGTTTCTTCTGCATTAATTCACTTTCCTAAATCACTTGAGAGTGCCACCCAGCCCTGCTGGGATGTGATAACACCCCTGCCCCTCTCCTTACCTTACATTCTGAAGGCCCTGCAGCAGGTGTGCAAGCCCTGACAGGCCTGCAGATAAGGTAAGGAGAGGGGAGAAGGAAAACAAGCCTGCCTGGTTGAACAGGGTTCCCGAAACCTCACCCAGCAAAGCAGACTTCCCCAGGGCTTTGGATTTGTTTTCCTTCCCTGCATTTGGCAAGCCAAAGTAAGGATTTAATGGCTCCCAGCACAGTGGTAGTGAGACTGTCTCTCCTTTCTGCAGCACTGATAGCCGATTGCTAAGGGAACACTGGCAGGTGGAGGGTGGCCCTTGGCTCCATTGGAAGTTGCGCAACTTCTGGTTTT
Organism: Anilios bituberculatus; assembly: GCA_022379055.1. Classification (NCBI taxonomy): domain Eukaryota; kingdom Metazoa; phylum Chordata; class Lepidosauria; order Squamata; family Typhlopidae; genus Anilios; species Anilios bituberculatus. The sequence goes on from JAJFZI010625235.1 coordinate 3,725, forward strand.
GTCGCCAAGTGCAATGACGTTAACATGCCTAACCCAAGCATCACCAATTGTAATGAAGCTTAAGTAGCTGTTCACTTCTTCTTTCAGAATCATTTACCCAACCAAAGCCAAAGGATCCTTCACTGCTGACAGCCATCAGAATTTTGCTTTGTCCTTTCAGTTGGTTGATGTGAACACTGGAGCAGAATTAATCCCTCACCAGGTTAGTTGGTGGATGGTTATACTAACCCAGAGTGACATATTTAGCAGAAAATAAAAAGCCTTTTAGAAAGAGTTTTTCCTGCTTTTTTATTTTACAAAATCTGAGATATGTTAACAAAATGTGACACTCACCCCTAACAGGTCTGAGAGCAAAAAACAATTAAATAATAGGTAAACATACATATGGACTAGCAAATATAACGCCTTGTAGCAAATTAGTTAATTTATTTAATTAGCCAACTGCTCTCTGGAGCCCGTTAAAGCTTCCAGCAGATTTTTTTTTATCAGAATCAGGTTTAATTCACTGACAGAGCAAATGTTTAGTTTTATACATTGTCTCAGGCCAGAGCATGTTGGCTAAGAAGGAAATCTCTATGAGATATCAAAACATCATTGCTAGTCCAAGTAGCCAGTACTAACCTAGTTTAAAGAAACCAGTGGTGTATCTAGAAACAGCTTCATCACATTATTTTATATTTTCTGTATTGTTTTAAATGGAGACAACAAAGATTGTGTAAATCATGTGTTTATGACAAAGCTGTACACTGGCTTTTCCTGATAAAACATGTAAACACTTATTTACTCTAGATGCAAATTTTGTATTTAATATGAAGAAGTGTTTGTTGGTTACTCTTTATAATTCTAGATACATTACACCTTACTTTTAGATGTATTTTTGGGGTGGGGAGATGATATTTTGTTATATATGGGTATCATTGGGGGCAGGAGCATAATCATTTCTAAAACTTGTTCACTCCAAATGAAATTAAAATACTCTTTAAGTTTTGTGGTGTGATAATGATAGATTCTAACATATGTTTCATCATCTCTTTCCTCAGAATTTTGTACGGCTTCACAATCAGAAAACTGGACAAGAGGTTGTGTTCGTTGCAGAACCAGACAGCAAAAACATCTACAAGTTTGAACTGGACACTTCTGAGCGAAAAACTGAGTTTGATTCTGCTTCTGGAACTTACACTCTTTATTTGATAATTGGCGATGCTACTCTGGAAAATCCAATACTCTGGAATGTGGTATGTTGGTTCAGTTACAGTGTCATATCTTCAAGATTAGTGTGGGTAACTAGAATGACCAAAGAGCTAGGGCTGATGCAACTACCAATATTAGCTTGTTTACATAGATAAAATGGGTATACATAAGAACAATTATGTTGGATTAATCTAGGTTCATTTGTGTTATATAATGACCTTTTGGATGTTTCCATGCACTAAGAGTGGGAGTGCCTCTAAAGACAGGCAACAGTGACCTATTATAAGCACACAAATTAATAAATGGATAGACAACTTTTTTCTTTTGCTTATTCCAGAGTCTGAACACTTTATCATAAAGTTAGATGAATGTTAATTTGTTGCATTATTTATGATGTAAAATCATAATCAAATAAATATAAATAATCTTTCATTAGCATATACGTATGTTTTTTCTTTAGGCTGATGTTGTTATCAAATTTCCTGAAGAAGATGCTCCATCCACAGTTCAGTCGAAAAGCCTTTTTACTCCAAAGCCCAAGATACAGGTACAATCTATGTTAGGTCATTGTGCTTCTCGCCTTTCTAATTGTTGGAAAACATCTGCTTTTTATTAATGTAGTGAATTTAAATTTTATACTTTTAATTATACCCATAATCTCAACAGAGATTAAGGTACTTACAAAGAAAGGGTACCTGTTTGCCTATCTATCTCTACAGTCCCTGAGTTTTTTGTTCCTTTGGCAGTTGGATTTTCTCTGAAATTAAGATTATCTTCCATTATCTCTTCCCTTCTGGTGCTTTTTATGAATGACAACAAAGCCAGTGGGAGAAGTTGGCTGTTTCCCACTAGCAATTTATAACATTTTCAAGAGTCACTGAACCATCCATGTGCCAGAACAACAGTAAGAAGAAACTTTATGCAGTACTGCTTTAGTGCTGCTGGCTGATGCAGCACTGCTGGCAGCCTCAGAGGATGTTAAAAGCTAGAGGCTCTAGGTTATGAACAGGTACAATGAGGGATTAAATAAACTAATCCAGAGTTTTAAGTCTGTCTGCCGAGACATGTTATCCTTCTGATGTTTCTTCTAGCATTTGTTCCTTTTCCTCTAGCATTTGTTCAGAGAACCTGAGAAGAGGCCTCCCACTGTCGTATCAAACACATTCACTGCCTTAGTACTCTCCCCGCTGCTTTTACTCTTTATTCTGGTAAGTATCTCGCATACAGTTTCCAGTTAGTGTAAATGCTTGCTCTATTATTTAGTTGCTGTGTTTCTGAGGCAGCTAAAGACCTCTGCTGTACTGCAGTCTACTGTGACACCGCAGCTGAATTGTCCCAAAATAGTCTCAGTGTTTGTGAAATATATCCTAGGAAGAAACTTTCAGATCTCCTTATTTTGTATTTGTATCTCCCCTCCCCAAAATCCCTGCCTCCGTTTTTGAGACTCTGGTTTTAAATGATGGTCTATGAGAATGCTCAAGATTCTCTTGCACATCTGAAGCAGTTAAGATATTTTGAATGGAATTAAAATAGTCTAGGATGTTCTTGTAAGAGTTTTTATTTTAAAAAGGAATAGTTGGGCTTTGGTTTCATTAATATCTGGACCTTTTACCTAAACAGCTTTACATCTCTACTCCTTTTGCCTAATTTATATTTGTCTAATTTTTCAGTGGATAAAGATTGGTGCCAATATTTCCAACTTCAGCTTTGCTCCAAGTACCATTATCTTCCATCTGGGTCATGCAGGTAAGCATCAGAGAGATTCCTCCTCATTATGCTTTTTCACGTTGGCATTATAGGCAAGAGCCTGATGACAAATGGGCTTACAGCCTATTAACTATAATGGACATAATGATACGCCATTCCACCCTTTTGTCCATTTTTCCCCCAGCCCATCTTTCAGAATTATTCCTACATGGCTAAATATATGTTTTCTGTTTTAAAAGCTATCATTAGTTTAGACATCTTTTCTTGCATTTAGATACATTTTATAGTACAAAACGTTCTGAGTTTTTGTTTTGAATGTTTATCCTTTGGTACATACAATCCTGTATCCTCCTTGATTTTTTTACTGCTCTCTGTACTCCTTGAACAGTGCATAGATTTCTTTTCAATCATTTTGTTTATTGCTTGTTAAGTTAAAAAATAGCCATTGCCACTTGGAATATGCTATTTTGCCTTTAAAACATTAAATTTTCTAATTTTTTAGAAAACAAATGTATTAAGTTTAAGTTTAATACAATGTGTATGCCACATGCTCCCTGAGGACTCAGGGCAGCTTTTAAAAGCAGTAATAAAACATTAATAAAAGCAGTAATAAAATAAAACAATACAAACAAAATACAATATATACAAATAAAAATACCAAAGCAATTATATCAAAAACAGTACAGTGAGGAAAATTAACAATACAATGAAAAACAATATACTAGCAAACAATGAAAATAATAAATACACCATAACAGCAAGTACAATATTTCATACAATGTAATCAAAAACATAAAGCCATAAGCATAATAACAAATCATAAAAGAAACCACAAAACTCCAAAAAATTAACAACAGTGATAAAATGACAATAAAAAAAATAATCCATTCTCTTTCCTCACCTCCCCCCACCCCGCCCGCCCCGGCACTGAATGGGTGGTGTTTTTCAGCTGCCGCCTTGGTCTTAGTCTGTGCTCGATATAGTACTAGTTGGGTCACTTTTCTGGAGGTCAAGAATCCAGCAACCCAGCATACCAGATGATACACAAGGCTTGAGAGGCAGATCCAGCTGGGCACAGACTGGACAGCTGCTAGATTGTAAGTCCTCTTACCCTAAGTGGCATCCTCTATTAATTTTCAGTCCTAGAAAGGTCATTTCCTTTCATCTTCTCCAAAGCTTCATATTTTCCTCATGAGAAATCAGTTGTATTAGAGTTGAATTTTGCATAAGTGGTCTTCGACTGATGGGATGTGTACCACTGTTTGGGTGTCAGCATACTTCTTAACTGTCCAGGAAATCCTGGTGGTTTTTTTTCCCCCCAGCAACCACCATAAAAGACATATCTGGACTTTGTACTAGGCACCCATGCAATTCCACCCTCTCTTCTAACTTCCATATGTTCAGTTGAGAGGCTTGAAGAAGAGCCATATTTCTGTTTGCTTGAATGAGAGTACAACTGTCCACATGATGCAGGAGTGTGTTTTACTTGGATCCAAAACCACACAGAGTTTGTACTCATGGTCAAATATGCATCTTTTGCTTGCATAGCCCTGATCTCCCAATTTTCCATGATGCTCAGAGGCTACACACATTTGCAATCTGTGCACTTTTTAGGTTGGAAAGGGTGTAGGTAATGAAAGGCAGCATCATGTGTGATTTATTTGTTTATACTTCATATTTANNTTATTTGTTTATACTTCATATTTATNNTTTGTTTATACTTCATATTTATAACCNNTATACTTCATATTTATAACCCACTCNNCTTCCAAAGAACTCCAAGCAGTTATTTAAGTTGCTATCCCCATGTGGCAGGGAGTGAAGTGACTAGCCCAAGGTCACCCAGTAAGTTTCAAGGGCAGAGTGGGAATTTTAACTCATGGACTACTGTGTACAATTTAATATTTCATCTGGGTCTGGAATGGGACTTTTTGAGCCTTTCAGGAAATCGAAGTGTGCTCCAGGTATATGAGAATCATGCACATTGGGTTATGAAAACCAGGAGACAATACAATATGACATTCTTCATGGAATTTGTGGTTGAAATGGAAACAACAGACATGGTATCCCTGGGCTCACAGCTGACCTGATTGTTGTCTTGGGAAAAATTATAGAATATCCCACAGTGCAGATCTCCCTGGCTTTAATAATGAAGTTGTCCAATTTTAAACCATACTATAGGCTTACATTTTTATTCATGGTACTTCTTGAACTCATAGAGATTCTTTGCTAATATTTGTAACAAATAGAAAAGTAGACATTATTTATAGCCAGTGATAGTTTTTCCTGCTCATGTCATCTGAGAATACAGTAACAATATGGCATAGAAATGGAAGCAATTTAAAGCTCTTGTTTTAAATATAAAATATTTCGAATAATTTGATATATGGAATATAATTTCTCTACTTGTTCCCAACAGTTTTGTGTATTGTACTTGTTATCTAGGTATACTGTAAATAATTCCAATTTTGGAGGTGTTTTCTGTTGTTCTTCAATAAAAAGTAGTTCTTATCACCATTTACAAGGACTCAGATATTAATAGGAATTAGTCACTGAATTATTATGTATTCATTATAAGCAAATGATTGCTGTCTATTGTTTTTAATGAAATCAGATTTTACAAGCTGTGATTTGGTCACTTTTTTCTAGCAATGTTAGGGCTCATGTATGTTTACTGGACTCAACTCAATATGTTTCAAACCCTGAAGTACCTGGCTATCCTTGGCAGTGTTACCTTCCTAGCAGGCAATAGAATGTTGGCTCATAAAGCAGTGAAAAGGTAAGAGGACAAAATATTTGAAAAACCTAACAGGGAGTAGCAAAATAAGAATCTGTTTACAATTCTTTAGTGTATCTCATCTTAAGGAGAGGATGAGACATTATAGGTGTAAATTCCATGTTTTGTCTTTTGAAGTCAGTAATTTAAAGTAGGGATTGTAACTGATAAAGCAGTAAAATCTGTATGGGATGGTTTCTTTTTTGCATAACAATCATGTATAGCAAGGGTGAGGAATTTATAGCCCTTTCTATGTGGTAAATTGTAGTTGTCATCATTCCTCACTATTAACTATGCTGCCTGGGGTTTTATGCATTTAAAATTCAGTGACATCTGAATTCCTCATCATTTACATATAGAATGTCTTCCCTAGATTTTAAAAGCTGCTTAATTTCTCACAAAGCCACCAATGTATTAAGTCAGAATATTTGCAAGACCTGGAGCTTTACCTTCTTGACCAAATGCTTGCCTTTAAGAATTTGGAAAAGAAATGTATAGGTTTTTATTCAGAACATATTGATGGTTATCAAGCATTCTCATGGTTTTTGTGGAGGAGATCATTAGGTTAATAGCAAATTAGTGTAGTTAGCTTATACAGTCAAAACATCCTGTTGTGTAGAATAATCATCAGGCAGAAGTAATGCCTTGTGGATTTCCTATGGTAGCAAATATTAAATCAGAAGTAAACCAAGTTTCTATTTTAATTTCTACCAGGGCTCCTCATAGGATGAACAGATAATCAAAGTGCTTCTTGCTAATGTCAGTTATGCAGCAGGGTTATATCTTTGGAATGTAATAGTGTGCTTCTCTTATACAAGATAATTATGTGGTGAAACTTTTGCTCCTATGGCTTTGTCTACATTAGCAGCCTGTAGGGTAATATAAATTCTCTTCTGAAAAGAATGGCAGCCTTGCTCCTCACCAAACCTCTGTAGAATTCCTGGAAGCCTAGTTTGCATGATTCTTTTGAATGTGTTCTCAGTTCCTGAAGTAATAATGCTTTCTACTCTACTGTCCTCTCTGAACTTTAATTCATTTCTCCTTTTGGCAGGATCGCTGCAGAACAGAGCAGTAGGTTGGCAAAGTATAGAACGCTACGGTAAAGGGGGTTGTACTAGTGACCAGCTCTTCCTAGAAGTAAGGGTCTTCAGCTGTTGCTTCTTCTAAGCATGTTGGCTGCTTCATTTTATGCTTGCTCATATCTTCTTTGTGGGACTGATGGGAATCTTAGCAGAAATCACTACAACTTTGCCTAATATGCTTCTGACCATGGCAAAAGGAACATCCTTGTGGATTAACTATGTTTGGGGCTTAGCTCCACATTATTGTTTAACTCCATTACAGTCCTACATTACACAAAATGTATAGCTAGAGATATTAACAATTCCCCATTGTAACTGGAATTCTCATTTTTATTGTCTCACATAGCTCTTGCTTGATCCACCTCCATATATGCTGCTTTTTCTTCTGCTTTCAGTTAGAGTTCTACAAAGTCAATTTTTTTGGAAGTAAAGAATCATAATACTTGGTTTATTTAAAAAGTGGAGGCTTTGCAAACTTGATTCTCCATTAAGAAGGACAAAGATCATGTTGATACAAATTGATGGATGTGCCAGTTTCAATCTTGAGTGTATCATTGAAGTTGAATTGCCTCCCATAGTGTCTGTGTCCATGTTTCTTACATTTTTGCATGTGTGTAACATTTTTATTTCTCTCCCTATCCATTTATTCTTCTTGTTTGAACAATGGAGTTTGGTGAGCTGGATGGATGGATTGGTTACAGTTGCTTGTATACTGCCTTTTCTACAGATGCAAGGCAGGTTACAATATTTCAAGTAGAAAAAAATACAATACAGTGGTAAAATCCATCAACTATTAAATAACATTCTGCTAAACAAAAAACATTAAAAATTAACCCCATAAAACTTACTGAAGCAACAAATGGGTATGCCCAGCCACCTTGTTACTGATTAAAATAAAACAATGCCTAAATAAAATGATTTTTTGGAGGCCCTTCTCACTTTAGGGGAAAGTGGTTTACAGCGTGAGGGCAATACCAGAACAGGTATATCTCCAGATCTCAGAATCTTCTATTTATCAAAAGACTGGGACCCTAACATTCCCTCCCTCAAAAGTTGCACCAGGCAGGTAAAATCAGTTTGGAGAAGCATATCCCAAAGATATCTAGGAACTGAATGCTTAAAGACTTTATATGTTAAAACAGTATTTTGAATTGGATTTGGAAACTTAATTGCAACTACTTTAGTAACTATAATAAAAGTGTAATGCTCCTAAAATAGTTCACATGTGTTAATACCTGCATTTTGCACCACATATACCATATTGGCCCAAAGATAAGCTGCACTTTTTTTACAAATTTTGAAGGTCAAAAGTTGTGGTGTGGCTTATAGGTGATACCTTTAAAGCTTTCCTGGTGGTTTCACTGCCCATGAGAGGCTGTAATCCAGTGTTTCCCAACCTTNTCGATGTTGTGGTACCCTTGACTCACTCTTCATATCTCATGGTA
>JAJFZI010625283.1:171-12784 GCA_022379055.1 Anilios bituberculatus
CTAGTCAAGCTGGTAGCCATGTATTTGATTTTTATAATAGAGATTTGCATTTTAATCTTTGAGTCTGGGGAAAAATTAGAAAGCTTTATTCCATCATAGATGATTCTCTGTGTATGATGGAGGTAATAACAAGGTAGAACATTTATCAAAAACTGGTAGTTGTAATTTGACACAAGTATTTTAAAAATCAAAGTTCATTGTGCTTTTCTTTATAAACGTCTGTGTTGAACGCAAAATTTATATAACATTCTTCGAATGTTCATTTCATTTTGTTTATTTTTACCAGCTGCTCCAAGATTAAAGACCGGTGATCAGAATCTCGTGGTAGATGTTGGGCAGCCATTAACCATGGTTGTTCCATATGATGCCTATCCACGAGCAGAAGCTGAATGGTTTAAGGAAGATGAAGCCTTACCCACTCAGACTGTGGATACAACAGCTGAGAGCACGACTTTCAAAATTCTTAGAGCCAAGCCATCACACAAGGGAAGTTACAAAATTATACTGAAAAATAAACATGGAAAAGCAGAAGCTCACATCAATGTTCAAGTAATTGGTAAGTTTATTACTTCCAGCAACTTTGCTTTTAGTCAAGTTTTTTTTCTGTCAACAGTACTTTGTAACAATGGTACCTACATATTAATATAAAAAGATTAGTACAATAATAAAAACTGCAAAATGTACAAAAGTAAACTGTAGTTATGTATCTCACTGAATTATTATAGTTTATATCAAACTCCAAATAAATTTGAAGTTTCTTTAAGCAAATAATGTTTCCTTTTCCTCTCAGATGTTCCTGGCCCAGTCAGAAACTTGGAAGTCACAGAAACCTTTGACGGTGAAGTCAGCCTTGCTTGGGAAGAACCAGCAAGTGATGGTGGTAGTAAGATTACAGGTTACGTTGTTGAAAGGCGTGACATCAAGCGCAAGACCTGGATTTTGGCCACTGATCGTGCTGACAGTTGTGAATATACAGTAACTGGTCTTCAGAAAGGTGGAGTTGAATATCTCTTCCGAGTGAGTGCAAAAAACAGAGTAGGCACTGGTGAGCCAGTTGAAACAGACAAACCTGTTGAAGCAAAGAGCAGATTTGGTGAGAAAATAGTTCAAAATATTTGAGAAAATGTCTTTCTGTAGATACTTTCCAGTAGCAGTGATATTTATTTGTTATTTTCTTCTACTTTGCAGATGTGCCAGGTCCTCCTCTCAATGTACAGGTTGCTGATGTGAACAGATCTAGTGCAACTCTTACTTGGGAGCCACCAGAGTATGATGGAGGGTCTCCCATTACAGGCTATGTCATTGAATTGCGGGACAAAGGGTCAATCAAGTGGGAGCCAGCCATGACTACTGCAGCACATGAATTAACTGCCACATTGACTGATGTTGTGGAAAACAATGAGTACTTTTTCAGGGTCAGAGCACAAAACCAGATTGGAGTTGGCAAACCCAGTGCTTCTACACATGCTGTGAAGATTACAGATCCAATTGGTTAGTATGCTATGGAGCAGTTTTCAATGTATCCTGAGAACAATGTTATTTATTCATAAATATGAACAAACAATGGCACAGTAAGATCAGGGGGGGGGGCAGACCACCAGAAGTAGTAACTTGCCTTTCGGGGGGGGGGTGGAGAAGTTGCACTGTGCTGACTGTTACCATATGGATTCATAGTGATCGAAAGGCGCATTCTTCTATGTCGGGGGTGCAATGGTGCTACTGCCCTAGGTGTCAAAATGCAATGTTCTGAGGAGTATTAAGAAAGGCTGAAACATTAGAATGCAATATATGTTCATGATTTAAGAAATTATTAGCTCTTTGTAAAAGTGAGACTAGAAGTATAACTTCTAACAGAAGGTCAGTTTTTTAGATGTTTTCTGTGTTTATGAAGGACACACCAATAGATCTAAAGAAAATTTGATTAGAAGATTCTGGCCAGATCTAATATACTATCTTGGAAACAGTCAGAGATTTCCACAGAAATCTTTTCATAATTTTCTTTTTCTATTTTGAATGCCCCTCTTAATATATATATACCATATAAATTACTATGTCTTACAGAAAGACCAAGTCCTCCCATTAACCTTGATCATTCTGAGCAAACTAAGTCATCTGTGAAACTGACATGGGAACCTCCTGTAAAAGATGGAGGCAGTCCAATTCTAGGTTACATTATTGAACGACGTGAAGAGGGAACTGATGACTGGATCCGTTGCAATCCAAAGCTTGCACCTAAGCTTTCCTATAAGGTAAGTTATTTGGTTTTGAAAAATCTATTAAGTATTAGATTGCCTTTAATGGTATTAGTTACAACAGTTGCCTGTGTCTTGACAGGTAACTGGACTGACACCTCTAGCTAAGTATTATTACAGAGTGTCTGCAGAAAATGCTGCTGGTGTATCAGATCCAGCTGAAGCTATTGGGCCACTAACTGCAGATGATACCCATGGTAAGTAGATCTTGTTTATCTGATATGATCAGCAGCTAAAATTAAATAATATATATATGCTTGTTACTATAAATGTAGAAATTCTTCCTCTTTTTAGGCTCTAAAAATTTCTTTACTCTCAAGCTTGAAGTAAGAATATACTCCCTCTTTTGAAATTAAGGACTTCACACTACGAATATAGAGCTGATGAAGTGGTTGCATGGGAAGTATCAGGTCAACTACTGAAGAGGGAGCATAGTTTTTGTGATGGCAGGAGAGAGGTAGAGAGGTTCCAACTGGACACACCCTAGAGGCAAGGCTATTTCTAGGGAATGGGAGGGAGCGTGCTCAGACTTCTAGGATTCTGTTGCTTAGGGCTTATTTCAATATACGTACAGTTTTATTTTTATGTTGTTCTCTTTTCATTTATGTTGCATTCTTATCCTCTAATGGGCCTAAATCATGCTTGTTTTTCAGTTGGACCTACAATGGACTTAAGTGGATTTAAAGATAGACTTGAAGTTATTGTTCCAGAGCCACTCAAAATATGTGTTCCAATCACTGGCTATCCAGTTCCTACAGCCACGTGGTCTGTGGGTGGCAAAGAGTTAGAAGATGGCAATCGGGTGAAAATTGAAACTACTGCAACCTTTGCCAAACTTACTATTACTCCAAGTGAACGGCCAGATAAGGGCATTTATACCTTGAAATTAGAAAATATTGTATCATCTGTATCAGGAGAAATTGATGTTAATGTCATTGGTGAGCATCCAAGTTTTAAATATATAGTAAATGTATACTGCTATAATGTGTTATAAATTAGTTTAAATGAAATGATCACATCTATAACAATCAGAACCAAATCACCTTCAAGTATACTGTATATAATACTAAACAAGAGTAACTTCAACTTTCTTTTTCATTATGAAATTCCATAATATAAAAGAATTTGCATTTTTTATAAACATTCAGGCTAAAATTGGATATACAATTACTTGGGATTAAATACTGCTTAGAGGAAGTAGACTTCTGAATATATATGTATTGGGTGACATTATACATATATAATTCAATAGCCAACATCATTCATCTCAGACATTATCATCTAAATCTATGCTTGAATTTTGGAAGACGATTGAGTCCTTGTTCTTTCCAGAAGATTTAGGGTGGGGGTAGGAGGTAATTTTGTTTACTTTCTCTGGATGTGTCTGTGGAATTTTTATTTGGCTGATTGTTTTTGATTATATTAGAATGTAAGATGTTCAGTCACTTAGAATGGCATGGAACTTTCAGTAAATAAATAAACGTATATGTGTAATATAGGTTTATATATGAAACATGATATGCATTTATTTGTAGCTCGCCCAAGTGCACCAAGAGAACTAACAGTTGGAGAAATAACTAGGAACACAGTACAGCTAACTTGGGAACCACCAGAAAATGATGGAGGAAGCCCTTTGACTGGCTATATTGTTGAGAAACGTGAAGTGAGCCGCAAAACTTGGATTAAAGTATGTTTAAAATATTTTAATTATTATTTTAGTATAATATTTTTAATAATGGAAATCATGTGAAATACTCTGTTCTATAATAAAAAAGAGTCTCTTGAATTTGCAGGTAATGGACAATATTGTTGACCAAGAGTTTACTGTACCAGATCTCGCCCAAGGAAAAGAATACTTATTCAGAGTTTCAGCATGTAACAAATGTGGACCAGGAGAACCTGCTTACATTGATGAACCTGTTAGTATGTCAGCACCTGCTAGTAAGTTTTCTTTATTAGTTTTTCTAACTAATTTTGTATTTGTGAGATTTATGTAATTCCTTACCCAAGAAATATTGAAAAAAATATATGTAGACTTTAAATCAAGTAGAATTCTGTACAACTTATTTTTAATTAGATATTAAATAATGTATGATTTGAAACTAAAGTGCTATGATGAGGGCACTTATTGCACCAGTTATTTTTTTTTAACTACCTACTGTCAAACGCAGCTTTCTGTATGTTCTGAAAATGCAGATTTCAGAATAGTAACAGATATATGTGCAATGGTACTGTGGAAAGTAAATGTGAGGAGGTTACCAGAAACTAGAATATCATCTTATGCAGGTGAAAATATTTTTCCATTCATATTCCACAATTAGAAGTGTGTTTTTTCCTCTTACAGCGGTTCCTGATCCACCAGAAAATGTTAAATGGAGAAATCCAACATCTAAGTCCATTTTCCTTACATGGGAACCACCTAAATATGATGGTGGCTCACGTATCAAAGGTTACCTAGTTGAAAAATGCCAGCGTGGCACTGACAAATGGGAGCCCTGTGGTGAACCAGTGGCAGAGACAAAGTAAGTTCTGGCAATAGGTAGTGTCATTACACAATTCAGTCTTATTATATCTGATGATATTATGACCTGAAATTTTATTTTGGTAAACAGAATGGAAGTTCCACATCTTAAGGAAGGTGAATGGTATGCCTATCGTGTGAAAGCCCTGAACAGGCTAGGAGCCAGCAAACCAAGCAGGCCAACAGATGAAATCCAGGCAGTTGACGGCATGGGTAATTAGTTATTGAGTTATTTTATACTGAGGTATTGGAGTATTATGTATAGGTATTCACTGGTCATCCAAGAGGTTCGGGACCAGGGGTCCGTCAAAAAGTGGATCCTTATTTAAGTCATTGAGATGTTTTGTCTCCCCCCCCCTCCCCAATGTTGGCATGTGCAAATCACTCTTCCAACACTCTTTCTTCTGGGTTTAAAATGTTGGAAACATGAATGATTAAGGAGCAGATTGTCAGAAAGTGGGGGGCACCTGTATCTATTTGCACAAAGATGCACATTTATAAGGTGTACTGTTAAATGCATAACATATGTTATTAATACTATTTTTATTCTTTGAAAATCAGAGGTCCCTGAGATTTTCCTAGATGTAAAGTTACTCGCTGGAATCACTGTCAAAGCTGGTACTAAGATAGAGCTTCCTGCAAGAGTAACTGGAAAGCCTGAGCCTCAGATTACCTGGACAAAAGCTGAACGTATCCTAAGACCTGACAAAAGAATTGCTATTGAAGCCAAACCCAACCATTCCACAGTCATAATAACAGACAGCAAAAGGACTGATAGCGGCACCTATATTATTGAAGCTGTAAATACCAGTGGAAGGGCAACAGCAACTGTTGAAGTTAATGTTCTAGGTATGCCAGTTTTGTTTTCTGTGGCTAATTCTCAATTTCTTTCTAATTATATATTTGAACAGAAAAGGTTCAAAGTATTGTTCTGTTTCCACAGATAAGCCTGGTCCACCAGCTGCTTTTGATGTATCGGATATAACAAACGTGTCCTGCTTTTTGACATGGAATCCTCCTCGAGATGATGGTGGTTCCAAAATTACAAACTATGTTTTAGAGCAAAGAGCTGCAGACAGTGAAATATGGCACAAGTTGTCATCCACTATCAAGGAGACAAAATTCAAAGTTTCAAACCTTACACCTCTTAAAGAATACATCTTCAGAGTCAGTGCGGAGAACATGTATGGCATTGGAGAACCAGCCCAATCCAGTCCTATTATTGCTAAGTATCCATTTGGTAAGTACATTCATCTGACAGGCAAGTCCACTTGTCACATCAGAATTATTATATGAAATCTGCTGAGCCACTTCAGTGGGTGGCAATTGTTCCAACAGTGAATCATTCTTCTGTCATATTTGTTTATACTGTTGGTAATATAGAATAGGGCAACTATCAAATCAAATCATCAATCAATAAAGTACATGAACAGCATGTCAAGCAGAGCAACAGCCACTATCAAGCATGGATGTGTTTCCATTCAATGGCATATGACTATAAGTGGGTTCTGTTATATTTGCATAGAAATTGCAAATACATTACAATTAATTTCAATTTTTGAATTCTTTTTCAGAACCACCAGGTCCACCAACAGGACTTAAGCCTATTGAGATCACTAAAGATTCTGTAACGTTAACCTGGAATGAACCAGATGAAGATGGTGGCAGCCCTATCACTGGGTACTGGGTTGAACGGTTTGACCCTGATCAAGATAAATGGATACGATGCAATAAAATACCAGTTAAAGATACAACATTCAAGTAAGAGCATTATGTTATTACTCTGCTGAATTGAAGAGAAAATTAAATCATGATTTAAAATAAAACTAAGATATTCACTTGACGTATTATTATGCATTAGAGTATATAGTAGCACAAATAATTGTCTTGATGTCCATTATTTAAGTCCTCATATGTCAGTAGCAATATATATCACAAATCTTGTTCATAGCAATCTTCAGTGTAACATATGAACCACAACATGAGGGCCATAAATTACACATTAATGTTGATTGTTGTTCCTATTTAATCTATTTGTCTATTAGTTCAGCAAATTCTGTAAGATTAGAAATGTTCTTGGAACTTCTCTGACATTTTAACTTTCTAGTAACTTGAAGTGCTTAAATAAATCACATCTATCTGTTGTTATCTGCCTCTATCGAAAGTAGCACATTTTATACTGGTTCGTATGTATGCTATTCCTTATATGTAGCAAGCTTTATTCCACTTTGTTGCTGTCCTGCTTAAACCACAGAACAATACAAATCTCTGTTTGTCCCACATCTTACATCTACAGCCACCAACATCTGCTCTATAAATTTCACCATTCTTCCAGGTGAAGTGGAAAGGATGCTGTTCAATCACTAGACAGAAACAACTGAATTTCACATACACACAAACATGTAATTAATAGTATCTGTCCATTTATAAACATGCAGTAAGGCAACTGTACATCATGTCATTTATGATAAGCAAATATTCTGTATAATATTCTGCTTCAGTGATAGCAAAATACTTTGGCATGAGAAAGCTTTATATAAGCATCAATTCCTTCATGAAACTTTAAATTAATTAATGTTTATATCTGTGGAAAGATATAGAGTAGCATGGTACTACTGGATTTTATTTTGCTATTCACCAGTAGGATGCATTTTATTTGGGTATTAGGTGAATAGCAAAATAAATATATTTGCTACTGGTGAATAGCAAAATAAAATCCAGTAGTACCATGTTACTCTATATCTTTCC
Source organism: Anilios bituberculatus (assembly GCA_022379055.1). Taxonomy (NCBI): domain Eukaryota; kingdom Metazoa; phylum Chordata; class Lepidosauria; order Squamata; family Typhlopidae; genus Anilios; species Anilios bituberculatus. The sequence goes on from JAJFZI010625283.1 coordinate 7,693, forward strand.
ACATATATAAACATTAATTAATTTAAAGTTTAGGTAATACCCAAATATAATGCATCCTACTGGTGAATAGCAAAATAAAAGTAGTAATACTAACAAATATATATGGTCAGTAATAGTTGCTGTTATATGTATATCTAAATAATTACTTTCATCATTATTAGGGTAAAAGGTCTTACAAATCATAAGAAGTACAAGTTCCGCGTCTTGGCAGAGAACCTTGCTGGGCCAGGGAAACCAAGCAAGCCAACAGATACAATATTAGTGAAGGATCCCATTGGTATGAATTATCGTAGATTAATAGTATAATTTCAACTAATTTTTAAGGTTACCCTTTCAAATCTAAATGTTTGATTTATGTCCAGATCCTCCATGGCCTCCTGGTAAACCAACGGTGAAGGATGTTGCCAAGACAACATGTTTCCTACAGTGGACGAAACCAGAACATGATGGTGGTGCCAAAATTGAATCATATGTCATTGAGTTGTTAAAAACTGGTACAGATGAGTGGGTGAGAGTGGCTGAAGGTGTTCCCACACCTGAACACTTCCTCAAAGGACTTATGGAGAAACAAGAATACTCTTTCCGCGTTAGAGCTGTAAACAAAGCTGGAGAGAGTGAACCCAGTGAGCCAAGTGATCCTGTGTTGTGCAAGGAAAGGCTATGTAAGTAACTCTTCCTTGGAATTAGGATTTATGATGGTCAGATTGTGGAAGCATTAAAACATTTTTGCCTTTAACTCCAATGCTTGGAGGATTCATTGTTTCTTATTTCCAAAGGACATAAATAATTAGTTGTTCATGCTGAAAATAATTTTTTATATATCTTCATAGATCCTCCTTCTCCACCACGATGGCTTGAGGTCATCAATATCACTAAAAACACTGCAGACCTTAAATGGACAGTGCCAGAAAAAGATGGGGGTTCTCCTATTACAAATTACATTGTTGAAAAGAGAGACGTGCGTCGAAAAGGCTGGCAGACGGTGGACACCACAGTAAAAGATACCAAATATACCGTGACACCATTGACAGAAGGCTCTCTCTATGTATTCCGCGTAGCTGCTGAAAATGCAGTGGGACAGAGTGACTATTGTGAAATTGAGGACTCAGTTCTAGCTAAAGACACTTTCAGTAAGTTTTTGGCATATATGCTCAAAACTCAGTTCAAGAAAGTAGCTCCTATTTCCAAAATATTGGTTTTCTCTAATGAATACTATTTATTTCAGCAACCCCTGGAGCACCATATGCACTTACACCTGTTGAAGTGACTAAGAATCACGTCGATTTAAAATGGGAAAAACCTAAGAATGATGGTGGCAGACCAATTCTACGGTAACGTTACTGATAATGAAATAGAAATATTTGTGTATCAATAAATATCTATTTGCTATAGGTACATTTTAAATAGTGCAGTAGTAAATTTAAAATAAATCTGTATAGAGGAATTTTTTGCATTCAGAGCAGCCATTCTGTAAATTCAGGGGAAGAATGGAGAAATGTGTTCTTAATTTGCTAATTAAGGTCATAAAATTAGAGCAGTTCTAATGATAACTTCCAGCCCTCCAAAGCTGCGTCATGCCAAGAAGCCCAAGCCCTTTTGTTGGTTACAATGTGTAGAATCAGCAACAAAGATGGAGAGCAACATGTATCATGTAAACTCCCTGGATGGTTGTTTCATTTGCTGTTTATTTCAAGGGATAAAGAGGAGATAATTTCAGCCATGAATTGCCCGTAAAGGCAGTGGTTGCTTAGAATCCTTCATTTTTTAGCATTTCGGGTGACATCTTTGGTCCATCCCCATAGGAGAATTTCAATGGTCAAGATTTCAGGTCAGTGATTTCACAAAGCTGTTCCATGCGTGCCCTTTTCTGCTTACCCAAACCAGAGCAATAAAGTTGAGCACCCAAACCAAACCAGAGCAATAAAGTTGAGCATATAAAGAATTTTGTATGCAGAACAGAATATTGGGGAAGGACACAGCAGAAATCCTTGAAATGTATTTTGTACTTGTTATTACACTGATAAATTGTTACCCCAGTAATAAGAATTGCCTCAATATCAGTTTTGTTTTTAATTCAATATTTTCAATTTATTCCATTGTATGATTTTGTGATATTCCTTCTGAATACAGCTATGTTATTGAAAAGAAAGAGAAGCTTGGCACACGGTGGGTGAAAGCTGGAAAGACAGCTGGACCTGACTGTAATTTCAGAGTAACTGATGTCATTGAAGGTACTGAGGTGCAGTTCCAAGTTCGTGCTGAAAATGAGGCTGGCTGTGGTCATCCTAGTGAACCAACTGACATCCTGGCTGTTGAAGATCCAAAAGGTAAATTATAATAAAATTTAGTGCATGAAATATTATGTTAGGCCAAACAGTATACACACACACACACAGACATACATATATATATACATACATACACATACACACTCAAGCACATACACACACACACATATTCATATATATGCTTCTTCCATTTGGGCAGGTCCTCCTTCCCCTCCTTTGGACTTACATGTGACAGACGCAAGCAGAAAACACATTTCAATCGCATGGAAAACCCCAGAGAAAAATGGTGGAAGTCCCATCATTGGATACAATATTGAACTCTGTGAAGCAGGAACTGAAAAGTGGAAGAGGATAAATTCTCGGCCAGTCAAAGACCTGAAATATAAAGCAGAAGAAGACATTGTACCTGACAAAGAGTATATTCTCAGAGTCAGAGCTGTAAACGCTATAGGACCTAGTGAACCTTCAGATATATCAGAAAATGTTGTAGCCAAAGATCCAGACTGTAAGTATATTTCTTTCCAGAACAATCATAAAACATGTTAACTCTGTAAAATTCCTTTGTCAAATTAATTTGTGATTATTTTTCTTTATTTTTTTTTTAAATAGGCAATCCAACTGTTGATATAAAAACGAAAGATATTATTGTGGTTGAAGGCCAGAAGTTAAGCATCCCAGTTCCCTTCAGAGCTGTTCCTTCTCCTACCATTGCATGGCATAAAAATGGGAAGGAGCTTAAAGCAGGTGACAGGACCACAATGAAGAGTGACTATGCCTCTGCTTCCCTGGAAGTCACAAATGCTGTCCACGCTGATGCTGGGGTTTACACCATAACCTTGGAAAATAAATTGGGTTCAACTACTGGTACAGTTAATGTCAAAGTAATAGGTAATTTATTTTCTTTTCTATTAGCAGACACTTTAATTAGATTCATGATGCCAATCAAGTGTAATAAGGCAGTGTGAATATTTATTTATCATACACTAATAACTAACTTTTATAATGCAGTACATAGATATGTGGCATACCTAAGGTATTTAGCACCCAGGGCGCACCTTCTCACAACAGTCTATTGTGAGGGCTCTGGGGAGCATGGCATTAGGCAGGTGGAGTGGCCCCCGACTCTCATTGAGCAGGCTGCAACTTGCGCCCCTCCAAACCTCCTTTGCCCCTTCCTGTTTTGCTAAAAACCCGGCTGGGGAAACCCTTGGTGGCAGGTTCTTTCTAAAGGCCAGGAAATCCAGAGGGCTGCTCTGCATCAATAGATCTCATAATTTAAAAAAGTATGTTGATGGCATCCCACATTTTCTGGCACCTCGAATAGACCACCTCCCTCATACCACTCTGGGTACACCCAAGCATGATGAGGGGTAAAATAGTCAAGTCTTTAGTCAGTCCAAAGAACTATAAGTGCTCTTCATATCATTTACCATGCATATGATTGGTCTTTTATACTTTGAGGTATTTAGTTACGCACTTTTCAAATGTATTGATATTTACTTAATGCCACAGGTGTGTTTTTTCATTTAGGTCTGCCTGGACCATGCAAAAATATTAAGGCAAGTGAAGTAACTAAAAGTTCATGCAAAGTGACCTGGGAACCTCCAGAATTTGATGGCAATACTCCTATATTACATTATGTGTTGGAAAGAAGAGAAGCTGGAAGGCGAACATACACACCAGCGATGTCTGGTGAGAACAAATTGGCATGGCAAGTAAAGGATCTTATTCCAAATGCCGAATATTATTTCCGTGTTAAAGCTGTCAATAAAGTTGGAGCTGGAGAATATATTGAATTGAGAAATCCGGTGATTGCTGAAGATCCAAAACGTAAGTTTTTATCTTCTTAAATAAATTATGAGACTGAAAATACAAATGGTTCCTCTATACATTCTGCTTATATGTTTTATTTTGCATTTTTCAATACACAGAACGTCCAGATCCACCTGTTGATCTCGAAACTCATAATCCAACATCTAAGACAGTAACGCTTACATGGAAACCACCACTGTATGATGGAGGAACAAAAATTATGGGCTATGTTTTAGAAAAATTAGTTAAAGGAGGAGATAAATGGGAAAGATGCAATGACTTCTTAGTTCCTGTTTTGACTTATACTGTAAAAGACCTTGAAGAAGGTAAAGAATATCAGTTCCGGGCACGAGCTGAGAATGCTGCTGGTGTCAGTGAACCTTCCAATATTACTCCACTAGTGAAAGCTGTGGATCCTATTGGTAAGTCTCCCTATTAACTTTTACATTAGCTTTACACTATAATCATCACATGTCAATGAATGCTGCATGTCAATGAATGCTGCATGTCAATGAATGCTGCATTTTTTATTGTTACAGAGGCTCCCAAAGTTTCTCTTGGTGCAAGTCTGCAGGCTGGCCTTGAGGTGAAGCAAGGGACTGATATTCCACTAGAAGCACGGGTTTCAGGATCACCTTACCCAGCAATTGCTTGGCTATGGAATGATGAAGTTATTCGACCAGAAGAAATTAAGAAGAGAGTCGTCAAGGTCACTAAGAAGAAGAAAGGTGAAGCTGAAGAAGAAGAGCCTTTCCGCTTGTCCTTGCCTGAGCGACTGAGTATTGACAACAGTAAAAAAGGAGAGTCCTTCCTGGTTGTTCGGGACTCACTCAGAGCAGATCATGGCACGTTCACTATACGAGTTGAAAATGACCATGGCGTGGCAAAAGCTTCATGTGAAGTTAATGTTTTAGGTACATCCTTGTACTTAGCCTAATCTGTTTTTCAACTTGTGTAACTTAATAAATGCAAGAAGTATAATAATNTTTTAT
>JAJFZI010625350.1:0-10896 GCA_022379055.1 Anilios bituberculatus
GAAAATTAACAGATTGTGTGGTAAGTTTTGTAATATTTGATTTATTAACTAAAATGATGTTAGTTTGTGGTAATAGCAGTTCTGTTTAAGTTTGCTAGTTTTGAAAATAGGTGTAGGCTCAGTCACTAACGCAGAATCAATATCCTGTTGTGTCCAAGTCAGTATTTTGTCACTATGAGATAACTTTATTTATAGCTGTTTCTTGACATTTTTCCTTAATAAAGTTAAGTATCAGTAACTGTCCAGTAACTTAGGAAGCTCAATTCTTCATCTTGAAGGTAATGAGAGATCCTGCAAGCAAACGCTCAAGAGGATTTGGTTTTGTAACGTTTTCTTCCATGGCTGAAGTTGATGCAGCAATGGCTGCCAGGCCTCATTCAATTGATGGAAGAGTAGTTGAACCGAAAAGAGCTGTGGCCAGGGAGGTAAGATTTATTTTGAAATGAGAGATTTTACTCTGTTTTTATTGTATATGCCTTTCAATGCAATCAGTACTCCTAGAAGTAATATGAGGTAGATCATCTGAATCCTAACTGATGTTACACTCTTTGACTCCCAAGTCCTAACAACCCCAGTCAGATATCTTGGCTAACACATAGTACTTACTCTGTTTTTTATGTTCTGGAGTTGAGAAGAGTTGTTATTTCATCATACCTTCAGAGGTACAAAGGGGACAGTTTAGAGTCACCTGTTCAATTCCAATAAGAATGAAACCATGTACTAAAAACAGCTGATTAATATAAAGAAAATTTGTTAATGTGACTTTAACATTAACAGGAGAAAATGTATCATTATTTTTAGATGGGTATGCAATTCATGACAAGAAATGTGCACTATTCTGAGAACAAAAAGAGCTATCAGTGTCCTGGCCTTGAAATGGGTGTTCTGAGATTGTAGGTTCAGAACAGCTCGTTTTGATTTTAAACAGTTTGAATTGATTTCTTTTTGCACATTTTTGCCCAAGATGCACCAGGCCCCTTATAGCCCCCAGAGCCTAATGTGATAAAAAAGTGAAATACCCCCCTTCAACTTTTTGTTGTTCAATTTATAGGCCAAATAATTTGAGTCTTCAATCACAAAATAGACAAAAGGCCCCTCTAGTGTCAAGAACCTCCATTTATAATACTAAATGTGGGCCCTATAGAGGGGAAAATGTGTTAATAGCTGCTCTCAATGTTTACTTTTTTTAAGGAATCTGGGAAGCCTGGAGCTCATGTAACTGTAAAAAAACTATTTGTGGGTGGAATTAAAGAAGATACTGAAGAACATCACCTTAGAGATTACTTCTCGGAATATGGAAAAATTGACACAATTGAAATAATTACAGACAGGCAATCTGGAAAAAAGAGAGGTTTTGGATTTGTGACTTTTGATGACCATGATCCTGTGGATAAAATTGTGTGTAAGTAAATATTAGTAATATATGTTACCTTATTAAATATATTTTAAGTGTTTGAGACCTTGACATTTCAATTAAATTGTTCATACTACCAGAACAATCTTGTCATTATATGTAGCTCTTAGACTTGGGAAGAAATACTGCCTGCATGGTAAGGTACACTGCAAATTTGATGTCTGTTGCAAAAATGTGAGGGTTTCTTGATTACCTCATATATTATCTTCATCAAAGTTGGTAGGAGTTTTTTCAAAATGTTCTTCAAATATGAGATAATGTTCTAAGCTATTGTGTTTTACTCTTTAATATATTACCAGTTAATGTATCTTGGAGATTGCAATCCATTATTGCTTTTATTATTAACTGATCCAAAGAGTTGAAGTTTATATCATTTGTCTCATTTTTAACAGTGCAGAAATATCATACAATTAATGGACATAATGCAGAAGTAAGAAAAGCTTTATCAAGACAAGAAATGCAAGAAGTTCAGAGTTCAAGAAGTGGAAGGGGAGGTGTGTTGTGAATTACATTATGTTTAACTTATTATTTTTAAAAGTAATTTTGTAGGTGACTTAAAGATACCTAATTTCAGGTAATTTTGGCTTTGGAGACTCGCGTGGAGGTGGTGGAAACTTTGGTCCAGGCCCAGGAAGTAATTTCCGAGGTGGATCAGGTAAATCAGAACATCTGTGATATTCCAGTAACAACATAATACTGTTTTGGAAACAAAGGAGGATTTTAACTTTGTATTGTAAGGGTTTGACTGATTATCCTTTTGTTGGCACTGTGAACAATGAAAAATGTCTTTCAACAGATGGCTATGGAGGTGGTCGTGGATTTGGTGATGGATACAACGGATATGGTGGAGGGCCAGGAGGTTAGTAATTTGATTATTTTTATTTTGAAATATTAGAATGTTTTTTTTTTACTATGAAATAGTACAGTGATACAAAGATAAAGCTAATTATCAAGCAGCAGTTAAGCTGTAGGTATTGTAACCAGATAATTCCTTCAGTAACCCATAATGTGCATGGAAAGCTGTTCTGGATACAATACAAAATGTATGTTTTGGTGTTTTGTAGTTTATACAGAATGAAACAAAGTTGTATTGTTTTGGATAGTGGCCAAATTGGGGCTATTCCTGAATAGCTTGGGTGGCAGCTAAGTTAATTAGTTTGCATAATAAAATAAAAATTAAGAAATTAAGGCCAGAGGCCTAGGGACAGAAGGTAAAAGTACCAGGAAAGGAAGACCTTGTGAAGGAATCTGGAAGGACATAGACAGTGCTAGAGAACCCTATCAGGCTAAATCTTGGGTGGGAGGCAGCACAGTCCCCAGGTAGTCCAGTTCCCTTAGGAAAAAATGGTTGGAAAAGAATACAGCCTCCCACCCCATGGGCAAAAGTCAGGCATATAGGAAACTGTTTGATGAGGAAAAGAGTGAGAAAAAGTCACATGACATAATGTAAGAGATTATCACAGTGGATTCTGTAAATGCAGAAACAGCTTCAGCAGCAAACTCTGCCAATGTTAAGTCAGTATGGAACTAGAAAGGACCCACCTTTACCTGGAGGAACAGACCCTGATGGAGCCACAAGCTGACAATGAATTTTATTCTATGAAAAGACTTAATATTGGTGGTGTTGACAGAGACAGGAAACTCCCTCACAGACCCAGCTAAACTAAAGCTTATCTTCACATATGCAAAGCCTTGGCAGTGAATATCATGGCCAGAGCTTTAGTTTTGTGGGCTGGATCTTTAGATTCCAATGGGTGTAAGATGCCTGAGAAAAGGCTTAAATAAGTTCGTAGAGGTGTAAGAGTTCATAGCTGTTTCAGCCACAGTTTGTAAGGGTTATGAGATTATATGTAACAGTGGATCTCACATCCTCATTAGTACGTGGTAGGAATACTGCAGTGCAGTCTACATTTTCAAAAAACTTCAGAAGATAAAATTGGTCTGGACTGCAGTGACCCATTTGCTTATTGGCACTTCTATTGGGGAGTATAGTACACCTGCCTTCCAGGTGCAATTTGAAGTGCTTGTTCTTTATGGCTGTACACCTAGGATGAAATAGTTATATTAAAACTTGTATTGGCATAACCACTATGGTCAACTCAGGCTCCTACTTCCTCATACTGGGAAATAAAAAGGGGCGAATACAAAATTTTGTTTGGTGGTAGCATCATTGTTGGTTTATCATAGCTGTTTTTTATATATCTTGTAAACTGTTGAGAAATTATTGATTTTAACTAGATATAAATGTAATGAATATGAGTAAATAAAAATAAATATATTTGGTTGGGAGAATGGATAACATGTTGGGAAATGAATCACCAGTCCAAGACCAATTTTGCACCAAAACATTCCTGGGCTGGAAATAACTTGAAGAGTTATTAACACTTTCTAATTGAAAATGGAAATGTAAAGAAATTGCTCTCCAGAGAAAGAGCATATCCAGGATCAGAAACAAATCTTATGTTTCTAATAGTATTTGAATGGCACTGCCCTTAGGGCAGAAAATGGATCAGATGTTGATGGTCATCTAGGAAATAGCCACATATCTCTCAGTCACAAAACATTACTTTGACTTTAGTGGGTGTGTTGGAAATCTTCCTGTACATTCCAGTCAGGCTTGCACAAGAAAGCTTTGCAAAACCAAATTCCTATTTAGGATGGTCATGATACAATACTTGCGTTAGTAAGCTATCTTTGGATTGGAGGGAGGGGAATACATGTTTATGCTTGCAGAATCTCATCCATAGGCAATGCTATGTGACCAAGACATAGGTTTTCACTGCATCAGATTACAATTGGTGATTGATACTTCTCAATCAACTGTTTTATCTGGAGTGCTAACAGACACAGAAAAAAGAAAAGCAAGTTACAAAGGGATTCAGGAGAGATCATCAGCAAATCCAATCCTGCTTAAAATAACCACTATGATAATGAAGACAGACCTAGTTCCATGAGCCTGTTTTAGATTACAGCAGCTAGTGGCTGGTATCTACAGACAAAGTCCCAGTTAAGGAATGAGCCCGTGTCAAAAATAACCATACAGACGATTTCAATGTAAGACCTTATTCTCCCTTAAGTTGCTTACAATTATGTGTGGTCCTGCTAGCCCTGATGGTAGATGGTACACAAAAATAAACAGCCCAAGTCAACGTACTAGCAGTAGACCAGGTGTAAAGTATTATGTTCTAATATTGCGTGCTGCCACATGCCAAACTGAGAGGTCAGCAATATACATTTACTTTCAAATGTTATGGGATGATGTAGGCAACCAAGCCATAATCTAATTGGTGATACCTGGTATATTCAGGAACTGGAAGGTTTCAAATTATACTCTGCTATCTTAGGATAAGTTGTTGGGCAGAATTGGATGTAGTAATATTGGCTATAAAAATCTTGAAACCATATCTTAGCCTTTCTAAGTAGTAGGCAGGTACTGTATCAGTGGTCAGGGACTTTGACACCAAATCAGAAGCAATGTTTATAATGAGTTCCCAATGTTTTTGCTGTATTTCAAAAGAAAGTTAGATGTGACTTGGATCTGTTTCCAGTAAAAAATTCCGGTCTCTTTGTTGTAAATTGTATTAGTAGATCCCCAGGTTGAAGCCCTAATAATTTTTGTCCTAAAATTAATTCACTTCATGTGAGCAGTTTTGTCACTAGCATATTTATTTAGTCTTAACTTTACAATAGGTGGCAATTTTGGAGGCAGTCCTGGTTACGGAGGAGGAAGAGGTGGATATGGTGGTGGAGGACCTGGATATGGAAACCAGGGTGGGGGCTACGGAGGTGGCTATGACAACTATGGAGGAGGTAATGGTAAAATTATTTGAACATACATTTGAAATTAGAACAGTGTTTCTTGGAATGATGAAGGATATAAAGCTTTAAAGTATACATGTACTGGTCATGTTTAAATTATAACACATCTTAATACAATTTTCACTCTGATAAAAACAAAAAGAACTGTCTTGCTGGTTTAGACCCTTGGTCCATCTAGTCCAGTATTCTGTTCCCATAGCGGTCAACTGGCCACCCAAGGAATTCCATGATCAGAACACAGCCAAATGACTCTGCTTAAAATCTCCCAGCAGGTGAACTTTAGAGATTTCAGATTACCTCTTGTACCCAGGGGCAGTCATGTTGCCATCAACACCAATGTCCGTAATAGTATCATCCTTAACTAATAATATAATGTATTTTGTACATTGTTTTCACATGAGATTTCTTTTACAGAGGTGGTAATTGCGTACTAGAATAACATGAGTGTATAGTGAAAACAGGCAGTGACAAAAGGCTTCTTAAACTTTTTCCATTCATGACCCCATTTCACCTGAGAATTTTATTCACAACCTCATGAATATAGGCATATAACATGCAAATCAAACATTTATTGATAACAAATTTATAAAGAAATGGAGCACACCAGTGGGGAGAAACAATCCAAGCTGACAGGCAAAGGGTTAGGCCCCACTTGGCTGGCCTTTGCTGAGTTGGAGAAGCACTGCCTTACAGTGACAGTGCTTCTTCCAAGTTGGTAGGGCAAATCTTACCAGGGCTAGGTAATGCAGATGTTAAGGGTGCACTGCTGCTCCCCACAGGTGTGCTTCCTTCAGGCATTGCATCCCCCAGCAGGAGCACCACAAATGTGTTCCTGGGAGGGAGGGTCTAATGTAGTATCTTGCAACCTCAAGATTCAATTTCGCAACCCCACTTTAAGAAACATGTTCTAAACAACTGGCGTGAGAGCATATGTGAATAATGCAACCCTTTAAAACTTCCACATCCGTCCTGGATTTTTTGTAAAATCTACCTTCTCTGCAGATCACTTTTATCAATTAGTGCAGGTTGTAAGGAAGTGAAGCTTAATCCTTCAGTACAGTTTTCTCCACTCCCTGAAAAAGGAACTGTAGAGGATGGAAGATTTGAAGATATAGCAAAGACCCATTTTTTTGCACTGCCAAATTTTTCCATTCCTTTGCCAAGAACTGAGAAGAGATTTTCCTTTCAAAGTGGACAATATTGAAGTATCTGAACAAGTGATGCAGAGATACAATATTTTGTCCATGAGCACAACTGTGAAAACTAATGTTTGAGTTTGTGGTCTGCCATATAAGGGAAATACTGTGGATTAGATACTCTCTTAAGGACTAAAATGTTTTTTGCAAGGTTAAGGCCTACAGTTGTGCATATATAAGTGTGGTAAGATTGGATTTCTTTTTTAATTTGAAAGATTAATTTTGTGTTTAAGGAGTAGGTTTGTCTATTTCAGAGATTGCATTACAGTACTTGTGTATTTTCTTGTATCATACATGTACCCATTCTTAATTGTTTGAGTTTCAAGAGCCTGAAAAATGGATATGTAAATTTATCATGACTCTCTGGCTCCTTTCTGTAGCTTGATTAAAACATAATCTTCTGTATTTGTTTATGGGTTTAAATCTAAGTCATTGTGATTATAGTTGTAATAATGGAGACTACACTGTTCAGAGCTGAATTGTTGAATTTTGGTGTTCTCTATGCTAGATTATTGGGTTATAATGGATAAAATCCTTTTTATGTAGGCAATTATGGAGGTGGAAATTACAATGACTTCGGAAACTACAACCAGCAGCCCTCTAATTATGGCCCAATGAAGAGTGGAAATTTTGGTGGAAGCAGAAACATGGGAGGACCATATGGTGGAGGTAAGATGTAGAATCAGTATTTTCTGTTCCATAACATGTAGAGCAAGTGATGTAGATTTTTTAAAGTTTTGTGCTAACCTCATGATGAGCAGCAGAGTAAAAGTATTGAGGTGTGCAGTCCTACTCATCTCTTGATGATCAAACCTGTTTCTACATTTTGTAAGTACTGAATAATCTAAGACAGAAATTTACATCAAAATTAATTGATTGGACAATACTATATTTGATGATAGATTTGTCTTTTATTTAGTATGAAACTATTTTTGAGCAAGAACCACTTTTGCACTCCACCAGAGATTCAACAAAATGAAGAGAAAATGTAGGCTAATGATGTATTTAGGTAAGGATTCTTCTTTAATTTTATTTTTGGTTTTCACAAACAGGAAACTATGGTCCTGGAGGAAGTGGAGGAAGTGGGGGATATGGAGGGAGGAGTCGTTACTGAACTTCTGTAAGCTTTTCATGGGTGAGTGTACATTTTTAAAACTAAAACTGCAGTGTTTTTTGGTTTTAGCTGCAGGGGTGAAAGCTTTTTAGGGTCATATTATCTTTCCTTTAAAAAGATAATTGGGATAACTTCATAACCTATTTTTTTACTCTTTACTTCTGTTGAAACAGGCTTCACTGTATAAATAGGAGAGGATGAGCCCAGAGGTAACAGAACAGCTTCAGGTTTTCGAAATAACATTGTTAAGGAAACACTTATCTCAGTCATGCATAAATATGCAGTGATATGGCAGAAGACACCAGAGCAGATGCAGAGAGCCATTTTGTGAATGGATTGGATTATTTAATATCATACCTTACTGTGGAGGAAGGATTGTAAAAATGCCTTTGAGACAGTTTCTTAGCTTTTTAATTGTTGTTTCTTTTAGTGGTCTTTGTAAGAGTGTAGAAGCATTCCTTTGATAATGTTAAATTTGTAAGTTTCAGGTGACATGTGAAACCTTTTTTAAAAAAATTTCTCAAAGTTTTGAAAAGCTATTAGCCAGGATCATGGTGTAATAAGACATACGTTTTCCTTTTAAAAATTTAAGTGCGTGTGTAGAGTTAAGAAGCTGTTGTACATTTATGATTTAATAAAATAATTCTAAAGGAAATGTTGTGTAATTATAGATTTATTTAAAATACATTGTAAATTAAGGCAAGGAGTGGGTAGTAGAAGGTCCCACAAATACTATAAAGTCATTGTTGTACATGTAAAATGCTGGTCAGATAATGTTTTCTGTAAATTATCAGATTAATACCTAGATAACTTAAGGGATATCTCTGCAAAGAGAAACACCTTTTTAGATCTTTTAGATGCTGCTTCTTCAATGGCAAGTAAAGGAAATATCCCCAGCGAGGTACTCTTCCAGGGACACAGGTCTAGTGCAAAAGAACCCTTGAGAACGGCACTTAAGTTCAGCCAGTCTTAAAAAGCTGTGCTGTACTTCTGCAAAGCTTTAACTACAGTAGTTTTAAGGATGTCAACGAGAGCTGAGGGTGTAGAGCAAAATAGTTCTAAGCTTCAGTTAAACTTCTTTAGGTAAGATCTTATTTATTTTTCCTTTCTTAATATTCCAAAACCAAGAAACTAATACTATATGACAGTGTACTGTTTCAGTATAGTGGTTATATTATCTAGTTTAACATAGCAATGAATCAAGTTAACAATTGTTTATTAGAAAATTAAGAATTCTGTTTTTTGTTGGGGGGTGGGTATTGTTCTTTTATTTGTTTTGTTTTTATATTTTTATTTACTTTTAACTTCAGCTACTTAACCTATCTTTTCCCCTACTGGAATCTAGCTTTATGCATCATGGACAAGCAGTAGACCTGCTGAGCAAATGAACCAGCCAAGTGTCCATTAATACTTTGCAAGGGTTCCATCCCTGCTTTGGTTAGTTAAATGGTATGTTGCAGCTTCTTTAAATGGTACCATGTCTTATTTTATTTGTCAAATGCTAAAGCCACGGCAATTCAGAATAGGGCAGTTGTTTACATGTTGTTTAATTCAAAATATTTTAGTGTTATATAAACTTGGTATATTATATTTTAAGATTATATATCAAAATGAAGTTTATGATAACTTCAGTTTTTTTCATTGGTTTTATTAGCACCGTGTAACGTGTTTATGCATTTGTGTACATGTACACACAAACATACACATGGATTTATTGAACTGAAATGGAGTGTGATTTTTAATTTGTGTATGTTAAAATGCACTTAATATCAGATATATTCTGTTATTTAATGTTCATTCTAGTTAACTGCAATACAGTTGACATGAAGCTTCTTAAAATAATATATTAGCATGAATAAGATCTAAATGCAAGTGTTTAATGGGCTTTAAACATTTAGATTGCTTTGTACAATATGCACACTTAAATTCCTGGATTTGCCTCATCTGTGGTTTCTAACCATTTGCTGAAATTTTCCTGTAATACAAAGAGGCATAATATGATATACTTCTTCAGATACTTTCTTTTTCTTTGGCAGGAAGGTGCCAGGCTGCAGGTAAACTAATGAAGAAGTGCTCAACCACAGAAACCTCAAGAAATAAGATATTTCTTTTCTCATCACAAATCACTGGTTTTGCGATATTCCATATAGATTTTGTTGCAGCTTATTGTAATTGATTTAAAAGCTGTATAACATTTAAAGGTAAAATTGTTTTAAAATTCAGATTGGCCAGGAAGTAAACCTAAATGTTATTTTTATTTTTATTAACTTTTTATAAGTGATAAATAAACTTTCATTTAAAAATATTGCTAGTTTGATACCATCTTAACATATTATGCACATTCCAAATGATAAAACAGTTCTTCTGTATGTAACACAGTAGGATCTGAACATCACAACATGTTAGTGACCTTTTATATACTGATGGTTATCTTGGCTGTGAAGTATGACCATTAAATAGGTCAAAAAGAGAACTGAAGGAACCAATGTATTGGTGGTACTAGAATACTTAGTAGGGTTTACGAGAATAAAAAAAACCCCAGTGCCTATATTGTTTCCTATGTTTAGAGGAGTGGAAAATTTGGAGCAGCAAAATAATATGAACAGAAGTCAAACACATCTGAGAAGTCCTATCCTACAGCATATTATTTCAGGCATCATTCCTATCTTCTAAGAAAAAGCATTGCCAACTATGTGTCATATTTTGAATGGCTCTAAACAAAAGTTGCAAAACTCGGGGGGGGGGGAGAGTGTTAAAGAAAAAAGAAACTTGCAAACTTTTCCATACATTTGAATATAATTACATATTATGTCCACATAGATACCTTTGGTAATATTTTATTTAGAAATGACATCAGTTTAGTAATTCCAAATATCCTCAGTGTGTATAAGTGTATTGAAGGATTATTCGTAACAGTGGAGGAAAGAATGTCCTCTATTCTTTCAAGAAAAAGAATTTTAAGTTTTAATATAGATCAAAATTAAGAATCAGCAGGTTAATGTCACTATCCATAATTTCAGTATACTTAGAGCTTGCATTTTTATAAATAGTAAAGGAAAATCACTGGAATATAATTCAGTCTGTTTTCAAGAATCTAACATTGCCAATTCCAAACCCTGATTTCTCTTCAATATACTTTATGAACAGCATTGAAATAGGTATTTCAAGGCTGTATGGGATTCATTAGGGACGACTTCATTGGAAAGCAACAGAAAAGTATATTGAGAATCACTACCTAAAACAGATCCCAACCACCAGGCTGTGACCCTGTGCAGGTCTGCAGCCAGGACTGGACCAGTCCACAGTCTCCCACAGTCAACGGGGGGGGGGGGGGAGCCCGGGGGTTATTTTGA
>JAJFZI010625363.1:388-11697 GCA_022379055.1 Anilios bituberculatus
ATACTCTTCAGGGGCAGCCCCATACAGAGCGCGTTGCAGTAGTCGAGCTGACTACTTCTTTTAGGGTTTCAGGTAGGTCTCTTTTCCTACCCTCTTTATTATTAATACATTTTATTGCTGTTTCAGATATACAACCACATCAACCAAATCGACCACCACACACCCATATAATCACCTTCTATTCTTTCCTCTTTTCTTCATTTCCTCTTTCTTTCTTTTTTATTTCACCCCTCCTAATCTACCTCCTACCCTATCTCTTGATGTTTCAAGAGTCAGGCTGGAATCTTTTGTATGGAAAGCATGAATTCTGCCATTCACTTCTGGTTCTCCATTGAGTCTATTTGTCTTTCTCCTCAGGTGTTTCTTACGTGGCTCCTCATCTCAACAATCTCTACTTCCTGTCTCTCTGCCGGAAGTGGGGTGTATATGCTGTGGTGCGAGGGCTTTTCTTCCTGAAGCTGTTGTTCAGTGTGATTATGCTCCTTGTTGGACCAGATTGCACCTACCTACTTTGTTTCTTCATTGCCAGGTATATCTTGTTTTGCATTTTGGCATTTATTGCTATGGCCCTGGAGGATTGGGCAAGATATAGGCAGTGGGAGATGACTCTTATATTAGAATATTTGGCATAGAATTCATGTCATAGAAATGAAAGCTAGACTAGCATTATATGCTTATCAGTTCGTCGCTATTGTCTTATAATATTCTCTTGGGATGACTAATCAGAAGCAGCCAATCTTTTCTCTTCATATACAGATGAACTTGAGAAAAGCTAGGCTTCTGAAACTCAAGTGTTTTTGTTTTATAAATGGTGTTAGGTTCTGTGGAATACAGTGTTTTAAAATTGTTCTGATTGGCTAAAGATTAGATGAACAAATTTGATGGTGGTGCCAAAAAGGGAAATACATTAATGCAAGGACAAACATGTTTTCATTTCTAAGGACCACCTTTTTATTATTTTAAAATGAAATCCCGAAGTTCCACAGGGAATATTTAATTATTTCCTGTTCCTAAGTATTTAATAGGTCAATAAATCCAATTGAATGAATGAATGGATGAATGAATACATGAATATGCAGGTTTGATGATAACTCTGGATGGAGTAATAATTTTGATCCTTTTGTAATGATGGGAAAGGAGGCTGAAAGGTAATAGATGTCTTAAACCTCATGGAAATATACAGACCTTGCTTATTTTTCATGGTTTAGTTACAAGAGGTAAAAAAATTGCATCACTGAATTTGGGATGTTACTGAGGTAGCTCTTGGGATTATAGGAAGCACCTTTCTCCACTTGTTTCTGTTTCTTAAGAGCCTTTTCTTGAATTGGTGAAGCAGTTATCATATGAAGGAGGTCAATTAAAAACAATCCAGTAGTAGTTTTTATCTGCACCTGTATTCATGAACATGCATATCCATACACATCCATGAATTCTCACATAGACACATATATAAGCTGTTCCTTGCTCTGATTTAAGTGCCAGTTATCTTAAACTCCTTAGGAATTTCTCTTAGCTTGATGCTGATGTCTATTATTTTCTCTCTTCCTTTTCCTTAGTAACCGTGTATTTACTGAAGGGACCTGCAAATTGCTGAATCTGGTGGTGTCTGATTTAGTGGATGAAGACTTGGTGCTGAATCGGAGAAAGCAAGCTGCCTCAGCACTCTTGTTTGGCATGGTTGCCTTGGTAACAAAACCTGGTCAGACCTTTGCACCCTTGATTGGCACCTGGATGCTTTGTGCTTACACTGGTAGGTGATAGGCCAGGTGTTTTGTTGAGGAATTCAAATAACTGCTATTAGCTTTTCTGGCTGGGGAGAGTTGGCAAATAACTACTAATAACTGAAGTGACAATATTCATTGATTTACTTTCAGTTGTTTTATCAGACATGACTATTTACTTCTTTTGGGATATGTTCTGGATATAGCCAGAGCAGTATCTCAATTTAGGATTGTCCTTCTAGATTACATTGCTGAAGTGTAAATATTAGGAAGAAAAAAAGACCTTCCCCTCTATGCTGCAGTGGCTATGTTTTTCCCGTAGAAACCACACTCAATGAGTTTTGAGCTTGAAACAGCAAGCTAAAATAGCTTGTTCATGATTAAACCTAGCATTCAGCAGCTGTCCCCAAAAGTGTGGAGTGGTGTTTTTTTTTTTACCACTGAATCTGCTTGATGGAAAAGATTCCTATCTGATCTTTCATAGATTGAATGATTCTAGTTAAGTGAATTTCAGGGTTTTTCTTTTTTTCAATTTTGCTATGATCACTTTGTACAACAAGTGGGCATTTGCATTTCTTTTGAAGGCTCTTCTAGAGAAGTGCAATTCCAGTAAAAAAGGGACCCGAGTCTCAGCTACATTTCTAAAGTTGTCTCTGGGCACTTCTTGATTCCTTCCTGCTGCTTTTTTGAAGATTGTTCAAATGGAGACCTTCCATTTTTAGGCAAGAAGCATTGCTGCAGAAGCAATCATGTCACATGGGGTTGCCTTGGTGATCACTGGAGGGAATACCTATTTTCTTCATTTTCCAGCACACGGTATGCAGCTTCAGGCAGGAAGTCAGGAGTGGGTAAAGAGACCACAGTAGACATGGTAGGAAGATTGGTGGCATGTACACTAAATGCCTGGATTTCACTTTACTTATAAAGAAGAGTCAGAGATAAGGAAATGAGTTTTGGTTCAAATCTGATGGAACAGGTAAAGCATACCTTCTGGTTGGCAAGCCATAAGTTCTGATGGCTCTCTGTGCTCTGGGAATGTTGTAGACTTATGAAAAAGAAAATACAGTGTACCCATTCTGGTACTGTCCTGATAATTGTTAAGTATTGAGAAACTGCTTCTTTTATGATTGTGAAATCATGTAGCATAGAAAACAGAAATTGCCTTAGGAGAACACATGAAAGAACAAAGAAATGGCTTCCAATAGAAATCATGATACAATCCTGATTGATAAGTTTTTGAAATCATTTTCCTCTTAACTTTCTCTGTTGACCCAGGTTATGACATTTTTCAGCGGGATCCTGTGAGCAGCATAGTGAGTGCCCAGCCAAAGTTGGCTTCCAGTGTAGCCTGGAAACCTCCACTACGCCAGGGTTGTTTCTACCTCCTTGTTTTTGTCCCCATTACATGTGCATTACTGCAGCTCCTCACCTGGTCACGATTCACTCTGCACAGCAGACGCCTCCAGACAGTGAAGTCTCAGCGCCAGACTTTCACTGAAAGTCAGTTTCAACAAATCAAGACTATTTAATTCCTGGCAGTGATAATGGTTAGCAGCCTCTTCCCACTGGCGATGATGAATGACCCATTTAAAAAGGAAAGTGTGGGAAGAAAATTCAAAGGCGCAATTGTTACCTGTTTATCTGCTCAGCGTTGGCCAGTGAAGATCAGGGGGAAACTTGGGAGTTATTCTGAATTTCCTGTGAGGCTGGATGGGGTCAGATCACCTTGGAGGATTCTTAGGAGTGCAAGTTTGCATCTTCTGTAACTAAATGTGTCCAAAAAAAAGTGGATTACCTTGCATTTTTAAATCTTTGTCAAGTACATGCTGATCATATTGATGTTTATTCGTTTCCATGCTTGGGAAACAAGGTTACAAATCCTGCATGCTATCAGAGTGGTGGAAGTGTTGAGTAATTGGTAGCCTCCTGGTCTCTCAGGAACAGCTTTGCCTTGGGGATATTCATAGGCAGCATTCATTTATTCCCTGTTTTATGACCTCTACTCCTCTTGCACTGGACTGGTGGTCAAGTGTAATTTAACTGAATCCAGTTGGAATAAATTTAACTCAGTGATTTCCCATTGTGGATAACAGGGTATTCAGTTCTTGCAAAAGAGCTTATAGGACTTTATGATGAAACTGGACATATGTTATCACTCCTTTTCAGGAAAATGTGTGTGCTGTATTCTAACTCTGTAGCATCAAGATAGGAACTCAGGTCCAAAAGGTAGATTCTGGAGGCAGATGCAGTTGGCTTTTCTGTATCTGAAGTTGCACATCTCATACCTTTTCTGGAGTCCTAGTCTTAATGCTTGAAACGCATCTTCCCATATTCTCCTTAAACAGGGTGCGCTATGTTTATCTACAGGCCCAGTGAAAATTGTGTTTTCTGTTTGGATAAATGACAAAGATATGTGCTTTCAGAGAATTGTCCTAGGCTACAGAGTTTGGCAGCCTCTGAGCAGAATTACCTACAAACTCAGAGGTACTGATCATAGGAAATGGCCTAGACTATTATACATCAGATGGATTTGATTCTCTGGATCAAATGTTGGATTACAGTTTCCATAACTTCTTATCATAATCCATATCATCAGAAGCTAATGGCATTTTAATCTAAAATGTCTGGAGGGCACCAAGTTGTGTATCTGTCTCTACTGTCAATTATGACCAAGAGCTCTGAGAGAGGTTGATGAAATTCATGCAGGCAGTTTGTAGTATGACCTTGACTATTCTACCTATGAAAGTCAAGCCAGAATCCCTGTGAATGGTATGCTATCCTCACATGTGCATCTTGTATTAGTCATTGACAGGAAAATCCAGGCAAATCCCAGACTTTCCTGAAGTCATTCAACAATTCAGTGGGTTTTTGTGTGTTTAGAGAATAGAGAAACAAAATTTCCTCAGCAATCTGAGCCGGTACTACTGCTGCGCCTGGATCAGCCTTGCTTTCAGGGCCTGTATCTTGGAATAAAAGAATACTGCAAGCCAG
Source organism: Anilios bituberculatus (assembly GCA_022379055.1). NCBI lineage: Eukaryota > Metazoa > Chordata > Lepidosauria > Squamata > Typhlopidae > Anilios > Anilios bituberculatus. The sequence continues at coordinate 5,101 of JAJFZI010625363.1, forward strand.
TTGCAGAACTCCAAATGCCACTTTGAAAGTAGAGTAGAAAAATGTTTAAATTAATATTTTGATTTTGCTGAAGTAAGCAAAAGATAAAAACAATTCATAGGACCAGATCACATCTTCCTCTGTATATCACTGGATGGAGTATATACTGCAGTTTGTTCATGTACAATTTTCCTTTCAGAGAGCAGGAATCAGGATAATATGTTTACAGCTTTTATTTTGTTTGATGGCTTTGTTGTAATTTATTGCTCTCAATTTGTAAGTTGACTGCTTCGATTCTCATATCATTAAATGTCTTTTTTAAATCTGTTTTTGGTGTAGTAATCCTCATTTGGGCACCCTGGTAGTAGTTGACACCAAGATGACTTTTTAAGGGCTGCTGAATAAATTGCTTCATTCCTGTTCCAGGCTTCACCAAAACAAGCATGTTTTAAAAGTTTGAACAAATGAGGGCTGGTTAAATGTAAGCAAAAATCATACCATATGTGTGACTTACTATGCTTCAGACCTATACTTTTCTCTAATTGTTGAAGCTGATAAGGAAGCTGCAGTAAGAGATTAATCACTAAGAAATGTGGAACTTTCTTGAGCCTCAATTTCCTATTATTCTGACCTGATTTATTTCCTAGGGCACTAAGAGCTATTGGTACCGTAGGTAGCATCCCTCTCCCACATGGCAAAAGAGGGAGAAGACAACCATCTGTCTTTGAGATTATCCAGAGCTGTCTTTTGCAGGGAGAGAGATTTTACTGTTTTATTAAAGAAAGTGGAATAGAAAAGCTATCCAATGCTGCTCTAGAGTTTGTTTTCCTTTTTTTCCATTTCCATTTTATGATTGTAGCCTGCATGCCAGACTATAGATACTGGTTTAGATGCACAGTACATATCTGCAGAATAGAAAGCTCCATTGATTACATGAACACACACACAAATATGCAAGCCCTCTCTTTGCTGAGCAGAAAAGATTCCATTTTATTTTATTTTTTAATAAAGTTTGATTTTGTTTCTCTCCCAAGGGGGAGGAAGTACTGAACCTTCCAGTTACATTTATGGTACATGGTCGATATGGCACTATAATAATTTAACATTTTGGCTTTTGACCTTTTAATTGCCAGAAAGGCAGTACAGGATGTGAGAACGACTTCTGTTCCATAGAAGGGTTAGCTGTCAGGAGAGATGTTCCCCTGAAAGACAGGTGGTGGCAGCAGGAGCAATCAAGCTGCTACTTTAAAACAAGAGGTGGGACCAGAGTGTGAAGATTCTGGGAGAGGAGGTTTGAGACATCCAGCCTTTCACCTTGCAGACATCATCCCAGAATACTAAGCTTTTATGATGAGAATGGATATGTATTTGGGTCTCCCAATATTGGTTCAAACCTTAGTTATTATACCATTGGCTGAATCTGAATTATCTACACCATGCTTTGAAAATGCAGGTGCTTTATAAACTTATGAGGACTACCCCTTAAATTGTTAAACTGCCCTTCTCACAATATTACTAGAGTCCTATGAGTATATATTCATTTCCAATAGGGCTTATTGTATAAAAGGCAGATGGCTTTTTCTGACTGCTGTAGTTGGTTTTGTATACACACCATTGGATAACCAAGGAGGTTCTGGAACAAATTTGTACTGGTCTAAAAATAATGGGCTATGTTGTACCTTAACCAAAAAGATGAATGTACATCTCCCTCATTATTAGTGATCAAACAGGCATGGAACATGAAATATGAGATAAATTTGTTTTCTACAGCAAACCTTATGTCCCATAATTTTCCAGTCAATATTTGTCTTTTAGCAGCTATTTCAGTCAAGATATCTTAAAAAATATAAAATGCACAGTTTGCAGTAAGTACCTTATGTGAAGTAATGTGGTACCTGATTGTTTCTAACAATAGAAAGACATCAAGCATTATATTATAAAAATTGAAAGAGTTTTTGGCTAACTAGCATTTGCAAATAGCATCAGCCAGAGCTTTATCCTGAAAAATCCACAATGAAACTGAAATGTATAAGTAAAGTTAGCTGTTTTTGGCCTTTCCTGTTTGAGATAGCTTATGTTCTTAAATGTTTGTGCTGAAAAAGCTGTGTTTGTAGTAGCATTATTTTATAGAATAGAATAGTTTATTTGATTAGTCAGCTTGACCATATCAACATATAGGTTAAAAAAAACAGAGCAGTGCGATATAAGAATACAAAGTCACTTATCTACGTCAAATTAGGAAGACGCGCAATGCACGATTTACGAAGAGCAAATTGGAGGGGCAAGTATTCCATAGCTATTACTTTATTGCCTCCTTACCAACTTACATTTAATAAAATCATAAAAAAACTATCTAAAATTCTCACAAACCTCCATCATCCAAGCTATTAGAAATACCCACTAGTTCAGCATAACCTTTAAAGATGTTCATCTCCTTCGCAAAATACATAGTGCCTCATAAGAATTGTTGATCTTACGGCTTGAGCTCCACGAATAAACTTAGCTATCTTAATTGTCTGTCTGGGATTTGTTCCCTGCAATATAAGTGCCAGTATAAAGTCCTGGTGCCAGTACCTTAGATTACCCAAGCATTATTTTATAGTAAAGTGCTTAGTAAGTACTTAGGCCAGGGAGCTATACCTCAGCTGTAGATAAACACTAACTGCACTTGACTATACCAAAGTTCAAAAGAAAGCAATCCCATTCACATTGAATAGATAATAGATTAACAGAACAGTTCCCTCAAGCATGTACAACACAGTGTATTAAGAGTTTTATTTATAGTGGACAATACCCAATGAAAGCTAGGTTTTAGAAAGCACCTGTCTGTTTAGTACATATTACTGCTTCTGATGTCACAACGAGGGAAAAGTCACTATGAATTAAAAGAAGCAACATGAGGTAATCAGGATTACATGAAAGATGGTTTTCACATACTACTGTCAACCTGAACTAAGACAAAATATAGCAGTGGTTTGTTGTCCGTTGTACTAGTAAAAGCGATAGCCCTTAGGATTACTAACTGTTCCTTCACCACAAATTCCATTAACACTACAATGTCCTATGTTTTCAAGTAACCCTGAAGGAACTGCTCTGCTTCAGATAAAAGTCAAGCAAAACAAAGGCCTCCCAAGTAATTGTCTGCACTAGACATACCGTATATTTCAGTTACTATAAAATAAGAATAAAATGTGACATTCCTATAGTACAAGGCCAGTCACACTTTCTTATAGCAGAAATCAAGTCTCATGGTCTTTTATGAAAAATGTCAATCTACCCTGTACAGAAGTCTTATCAATGGAAAAACTAATATTTAACCAAAACTGCCATTAGATCTGCAATTAGTTCTGTAGTTTTCAAAAATATACCTAATGTCAATATCCCAGACTTCTGCTGAATGTCAGCACAAAAAGTCTATTAGTGTAAAAAAAACCCAAAAACAATCTGTACTCAAAACTTTTATTTACACACAGTGTACTCACTTTAACTGTGCCCAGAAAGCAAACAGGTAAAATCAACACAGGCTAACTTCTCAAGATCTCACTCCAGTAAGCAAAAAATGTTTGAATCAAACTAAATGCATTGTTTGGTGAAGGTTTATTAAACAATGGCTGTGTTAGAAGGCTGTTATTTTAACCAAGACAAGAAAATTATAGTGGGAGATCTAGAAACAGAGAAGATGGTCAGATCCAACTGTTTGCACTGAGCAGGCTTGTTTTTGAAGAAAAAGATCATAAAATGTGGAGTAGTGTCATACTCATTTTCAGTATTTCAAGAACAGCTCACAACAAACTAGGAAATTACTCTGCGTCACTGTTTAGCATTTTCTGGTTGGATAGCTCTTGTTTAAATGAAGTTTCATCGGTCAAGGTAAAGGAATAGTGCTAAAATTTGATTATCGCTCATCAAAGGAACATTATCACTCTGCCCAAGAACATCCATTTTACATAAAGAAGAAAAGGCCATGAAAGATTTCACACATTTGTCTAAGTATGTTATGCAACTGGCTGTATATAAGGATAGAGATCTTCCTTGCCTAGTTTGGATATCTGTTTGCTTTTGTCCCTCACAGGCCAGTTAAAACTAAAGACTCTTCTAAGTGACACATCAGCTCTTACACCAGAAAGGAACTGAACAAAATTTACACAGACAGAACTGTAATCTCAGATCTTATATTTTTTAAACACTACAGGTATAATGAACGATGCACACAATTATATTTTCACTACCAGTCTAACCTCTGCGCTGCAATAGCAACTGTATATTTGTCCATCTATTCAACCATAGTGGATCTTGTTCTTATTAGTACTGAACTCCAATTTGCCTACTTCAGCCCTATATACATTTTCTGAGAATGCTGATAACTGCAAAAGGAAGAGAAAAAAGCCAAAACATTCTGGACCACATTCATGCAGTAACAAATACTTTGCTTCTACCATCTTGGATAACATGTCCTTTAATCTTTGCTTCTGACAAGTTTCTCTTCCAGTATTTGGTAACTGGTAGACATAAGGCTTGGTTCCTGTTGCCTAGTCTTCAAAAACAAAAGTAGACAAGAATGCAAAAATATTTGGTTTTCAAAGCAGCAGCTTAAAATAATTCAGGCACCAAAACATGTGTTAAAGACACAAATACCAACAAAACTAAATTCAGAGTGGATAGGTTTTCTGTTCAATAACGTAGAAGCAGTCAAAAGTTAACATTATTCTGCACTGCCAGCCTCCCTCTTGAGATTCCTATTCAACTTAATTTCAATTTCTAAGAAAATTCATTGCTTCCTTATGTGATGCATTCCTGGAAGCAATAAGTCCAAAAGTAAGAGAGCACTCTAAAGAATGGGGATTATTCCCAGGCTGACCTAACAGTACTAAACAAGTATTTTGTTAAAATGTCAGTGCTAGTTTTAACAATGAGCAAAAACAATATAGCAAGACAGAGAAAGTGGTGGAACTAATCTTGGGTCCTGTTAGTAGTATGGTTTCCACCAACATTTCTCAATAAATAAAAAAGTCTAAAAATAATCATATGGCTTCCCAGCAAGCATGGCTGAAGAGCCCCTTGTGCAGAAGTTATGACATAGACATAATGTCTTAGTCTTTCGGAAATAATCAACACTGTAAAACTTTAGAACTGACATGTTTGGGAAGGGGCAGAAAAAAGGAAAAACAGAATGGGCTTTTGACAAACGTTTTGGAATCACCTTTACCCCCTGGCTACTTGACAGCAAACTGTTTTAATACAGGCTGCCAAGATAAAATGCCCATAATGGAACAAAGGAAGGATCTTTCTGATCTATGTCCATGCATTATAAACTAGTTCCTAAAAGTAACTGTTCCAACTATTATATCGTGATCCAGATTCACACACACCAGCCTAAGAATTCACACATATGAAGACAGCAGTAAATGGGGTTGTAACAATTCAGCATGTGCTTATTCTCTTTTCTGTATGAAAAAAAAAAAAAGAAATGGAAGCTATGAATTAGAAATCTAGGAAATAACTGCTGAGCAACTGAAAAGAACTGAATTATTATTTTCTGTGTTCAGTGTTTCATCCCAGAACTTCAGTCTAGTTTGTATTGTGACAACTTATTGGACCCCAATCCTGGCTGATTTATTGTACTCCCATCTTGCTACACTGTTCTATTTTTTCCACTATCCAATGTGTATTCTGTGACATAAAAGGATTCCCTTTCTTCTCCTAAAAAGTTCATGACCCAATTAAAATGGTAAAGAATGGAATGGAATGGATTTTTCTAGTGGATTCAATCTCATTTTTCACCCACACGGCTAACTAGAAGTCAAGTCAAAATCCAGCCTTCCCTTTTGCTCTGTGAAAGTCCAAGGTATGCTGGCACCCACCTATCCACCAATGCACACACAAACAGGAAACTCCTCAAAAATTCAGAAAAGAGAGTTGAGAATAAGAATGAATATCTAAGAAGCCACATGAACACTTCCGATTTAGAAGGTTTTTCGGTGGATTGCCCAGGAACTGTCTTCCTCATATTCTTTCTTAGAAACCCACATTTTCTTAAATGTGTCCAATGAAGCCAGAATGGAGCCTCTGTGGAGGGAACAAGAGCAGGAATTAGATGCATAGACAGTAGGGACAAGCTTTTTTATTCTTATTTCTCAAAATATGACTTAAACTCATGGTTATCAGCCTACATTATGGAGAACTATAGGATCTCTTGTCATTTCTCAACAACATGGCAGGCAAAATAATTGGCATACTTTTCCAACCCCAGATAATGCACATATACTGGGTGCATTCAGTTCACATAGCAACAACAGATTCCAGTTAGACCATCAGGATTCTGAATGAGCAATGTTGCTTTCTAGAACTTTTTTTTGTGCGGCCAAGAAAACTTCTAAGCACAAATCAGTGCAGAGAGTGTTCACTTGGTGAGTATAAAAATAATGTGCTATACAACATTTACTTATCCTTGCCCAATTAAGAGAATAAATATAACTCATACTAGAGCTTCCAGTCTCATAACTACTAGGTCAAGTTGGCATAACGTTCCACTTTCCTCTAACGAACTGTGCTATTATTCAGCTACAATAATCTGTAGCTTGCCAGATATTTCAGGGATAGACAATCTTGGCTCTCCAG
>JAJFZI010625499.1:0-10161 GCA_022379055.1 Anilios bituberculatus
CTGAAGGACAGTGAACCGGCCCCCGTTTAAAAAGTTTGAGGACCCCTGATCTAAAGAGCCATGATTTATAATTTTTTATAGAGTAGTTGGGAATAAGAGTTTTGGAAGAACTTATTGTATTGCTATATTCAGAATTCCCAAATGCTGCTCCATAAAGGATAAAGATTGTAGGCAAACAGTTGGAATTATTACCCACATCCATGCAGGAGGAATGAGGAAGCACCTTGGAAACTATCATCCGCCAGACTCGTTCTTCTATGTAAATCAGGTAGCCACAACCATTAGCTATGAATGCTTTGGATTGGCTTTTCCATTCCCTTATCAATTATAAGAGCCATTTTTTGGTAATCCACTAAATCATTATAATATTGATAAATTGATTTTTGCTTATTTGAATTCATTACGTTGTGAAACTCCTTTTCCCACAGGCTGCTTTTTAAAAATGAGAGGATTACCTTAAGCAGGTGTGGTAAAATTCACTGCTGAAAAGCACATTATAAAGCTATTTGCAATCTTCAAGATGGTTTCTTTCCAACTATGCTAGCTTACAGTACCAGGTAATGAGCTCGTTTTCCAGATTAGTCATTAAATATGGCTTAATGGGTGGAATTCTTTTAAGATGCAGCAAGTAAGAATTTCCTTGTATGATTTCTCTCTTCTAGGTAGAGGCACATTGATGAAGAGATATTGCTGCCCTTGTCTGCTCTTCAATGTTCTCTAAACTAGAGAGTCTACTTTATATTGTTACTGAAGCTTCAGTGCCTACCTAAAGAGAGCGCCCAGATTCTCTTCTAGAGAAACGCAGTAACAGACAGCACAACTTCCACTGCTAATCTTTCTAGCCTCCACCTTCTGTGACTTCAGTTCTTTTGCCCCATTGCTTTCAGTTTAGTTTAAGCTTTGGTCTGACTCTGATTCAGAACTAAGTGATTGCAGATACTCTCCAGGGACTTGGTCTTGATTACTGTATTTGGGATGTTCTTCTTTTATTCTTTTCAGTTGGACCAAACAAAAGTTACATCCTGGCACAATAAGCTAGTCCATTTGGCTGGTGGGTAGTTCATCCGTACCACAAATACAAGAAACTGGGTTAATCTCATAAATTCTAGTTAATGATGGGTATTAACTACAATAGCCAAGACTTTTAAAAATAGGTCTTTTAGTGAACATTCTTGCTATAACCACTCTGAACTGGCCCTTTCATGTCATTACCTAATTGAAAAGCAATGGGCACAAAGGGCAACTGCTATAATAGAAAACTTCACCAAGGTACTTAGCAATCACCATAATAACAATATGTTATGGAAATTTAGATCCTGTGTTTGGCTTGTTATAACTTGACACCTTATAGCCATTTTGAGTTTTGCAAAAAGACATATTCATTTTTAATTTCTTCATTCTTCCTCTGTTCTTGAGTTGACCCCCACCCCTGCCTCCTTTGTTATTACAACACATTCTTTACTGGAACCACTAAAGATTAAGTTTCTCAGATAAGACTCAAACCAAAATCAATAAGAACTGTGTGTCGGTGCCTGGCACAATGGTTAGTTTCTGCTAATAATTCAATCTTCTGATGAACTCTCAGGATGTCTCCCATTGCCACAATTTTGATTTCCTCTTTATTTGTTTTAAACTTTGATTTTAAAGTTTACCACAAAGGTACCAAGAATACTTAAGAGAATTAAGTCAAAGAAGCAAGATTTGGCTAAGCAACTCCAGTTCCGAAATTTGTATTAAAAGATCCCCCACCCCTTTTTTCACCTTGTCTGCTAATTTCTGTAAGTCACTACGTTCCTTAGAAGACTGCTAACTATACATCACCTCCATATTTATGCTTCAAACCTGGCAGAAAACCAAAACCAAAACGTAAACAAAATACAAACATGCCAGTCCTTTTTGCAGATTTTTTTTCAAATAGCTTCAAAAACTGGAATCCATTGCATTCCTGTAACTTGCTGATATATTTCTTTGAAGTTCCTTTTGTCAATAATGTGGTCCAAATGGTCCAAATTAAATCCAGTGTATTCTGAAACCTCTATAGATTCCTTCTGAATGAAACTCATAATATTAATTTTAAACTGTAAGCTAGAAAACAGACACTTCAAGAGAATCATAACAAACATTTACAGTTACCATGTTCCTATGTCCATAAGATGAGAAATCTATAAATCATCTGTGCAAGATAATAAAGAAGCAGAACTTCACCAACTGCACAATTTTCTGTATTTAATTGTGTATATAAAGAGAAACACACACTTAGCTTATAAATATTTAATTGGAACTCTTTGACATGCTTAGAATACATTTGATAGAATAAACAGAAAAGAAAAAAAATAACATGGATGTTTGCTTTAAAAAAAGACCTCAAAAGCTACTCTCCTAATTATAATCATGTTTATACTGAATTCACTTGAGTAGTTAATCTCTTCCTTGTGTTTGCAGTCTTCTTGATTCTGCCATATATTATTTTAAAATGATTTTCCAGAGAAGAAATGCCAAATTACCTGTAAATCAAATACGGACTTAGAAACTTAGACCCTTGGCTAGATCAGTCATATACAGTATATTAAAGAGGTTCTAAAACTAGAGGTACAAATAAACAGCTTGCAATATTTTCTTCAGTGTTAACTGAAAAATAAATATATCACAAATATTTTTAATCAAAAGATTATACTTGGCCACACAGTTACATTTCTCCAGACATCTTTCAAAATAACATCAAAAATATACTGTGAGATATTGCTTGCTTCCATTTTTAATTACAAACATGACTTATGTTTTCCTAATCTCAATACAGAAGAAGAGAAATTAGCAATAACTTCTCTTTCACCAGGATATAAATGAATCTGTAGGGAAGAGTATGTGTCATTGCACCTTTGTGCACACTTTTACAGAGTTTTCTGTTCAGCTAGAAGACCAGGCTGTCTGCCTCCAGCACCATTAAAGTTCCTCAACTACCAACCTACTAGTTACATGTTCTTAGTAAACATGTTAATTAGATCTTATATTTACATATATTACTGACATACTTCAATGTGTAACCTTAAAACACATCTAACTTTACATATACAATAATCCATATGTTAAAATGTTAGGACATGAACAGAATAAGTTTGAATAGCCAAATTGGCCTTTCCAAGGTTAGGACATTGGATTCACTTTTATTAAATTACCCGAAAAGCCATCCCAATATTCTTTAAATATCAGGGCACTGTAGTCTACAATCATGCCTCCTAATGGAATGCGATATATTATTTTCTAATTCCTATTAAATAGACAGGAATTTCACAAAATTTGCAGAATATCTCTCATCAAAATTTCAGACTATTAAGACTGATTTTTGCCAACTTGTAAGAGAGAGACAGTTTTCTCCCAACTGAAAGAAAAGTCCTCCATACGTACAAAAACATTTAAAACAAAAATCTATTAATATTTCCTAAACCTTCATGATTAACCACAGTCGTCGTGATCCAAAGAAACAAAGTTCTGATATCACTTCAGGTGAAAATGAAGTGATAAAACTTACAAAATATTACTACTTGAAAAAAATAATGCTTTGATAAACAGATATGGATTACTTTCTGCAGAAAGTTATCATCAGTATATTCTTTGTAATTTTTTGCAAAACGTTACTGCCTTTAAACCACCACCACCTTGCCACTATGGTTGACCTAGTATAATAACAACAACAACAATAATAATGATAATAATGATGATGATGTTGATGTTATTTAGAAACATATTGATTAATTGTTCTCTATCCATATAGCTCTTCCATATCAAGGCCTATCCACTGCTTTTTAGTGTCTTTTGTGTGTGAGAGAGAGAGAGAGAGAAAAAATGTGTTGCATGCAGCTGCTAGTATTTGCACCACAGAGAACAAACATATTAATTTACTTTGCCTTTAATGCAGTAATTCAGGCTGGTTTTCCACAAATGGAAGCACTCCGCTCACATAGTATGCAATCCCAAGAGACAGCAGAGCTATGACAACAAGCAAAAGCAGCACTCGCCAAAAGCCCAGGTCCTCCACAAACTCTTGCCATGTGGTTCGGAAGCTGGAAAGAACACCTTCACCCTGTTGCAGGTTAGGGTTGAGGAGAGAGTGGCTTTCCATGGCACTACAAAAAAGAAGAATGGCACTGAAGTCAGTATTCAAGCATAGGACATTTTCCTGGCCTAACGATATAAGGATCAAAAGACAAAAGCAGGCACTGAGCGGGGCTACATTGGGCAGTAGAAAACTCGGGCTCAAATGATCGAGCCTCTTTCTGCTTTATATGGCAACGGAACTTTCCAGAATTACAAGAGTTTACAGTGGTATTTCAGAGATAAAACAGATGAGTTAATTTTGCTTAACTGAAAATACGTTAAACATAATTTCTATACAATTATTTCATCTCACACTCACGCACACCTGAGTGGCCATTGCTTGATCACATTCTATCCTCCATATCCGTAAACCATTGCTGTGAGCAGAGCTGTGACACCTAGAAGGCAGTCTTGGCATCTTGATAAATGACTTTACAGACACCTTATGGGGATGTCATTGCAGTGCCTACACACCAGGTATAATCAGTTTAAAGATATCGGTGCTTTTTTTAGGATCAAAGTCCAAATGGTGTTTAAGTGGTTGAAAAATATTAAACCACTCCCATGCCTAAGTGCTATCACCCCAAACTCATTAAAATGATTTCCAAAGTAAGGAATATCCCAATTAACCACCCCAAATCCATAAACAGGAACAAAACAAAAATGTCTTTGGGCATGTCTAAAAGAAAACACAAAAAAGAAAGACAACTGTACCTCCCTAGGAACAGATTTCTGGACATAGGGAAACACCACTGAACAGGCCACATTGTGTGCTGCTAACAATCTAACTTTACCTACCGTCAGATTCCAAAATTGACCTTAGGACTTTGGCAGTTCAAATGTATGGAAGCAGTCCATCAAACAAACTGATTCCAAACAGTTTGGGCTTTAATGGTCAAAACCAGCACTTTGAACTGGGCTTGAGCGGAAGGCAAACATGCAGTTAATAAATACTGAAGTGACATGCTATGAATGGCAGCTACCACAAGCATCTAGAAAGCTACAATTTGCAAAAGCAGAAACTACCAAACATTTTTAAAAGTAGACCCACATGGTATACATTACAGTTCTTTCGCCTGAATGCTTCCAACACACAGTAACTAAAATAAAACCCTTCAACTTTAGACTTGCAGCTGGCATCCCATCCTAAATTGACAAAGGGCATTCTTCTTTATGTCTTTTATGATTCTCCAAACAGCATCACATCCAGCCTTATCCTCAAGCTACAGACTTAATTCTTCAGAGGAAATGGAACTCAATTCAAAGCCAGCAGAACACTTCTAACTAGGTTACCTGCCTTATTTGGATTTTTAGTTAACCCAACTCATGCTCACCTGCTCTAAAATTATCTCCATATATTTATGGTGAGGTTCTATTCTGATCTATGGCAAAAATAGACAGAAGACTGAACAATTTTATACTAACTCTAGTCCTATCTTCATCTATTCTACATATTACATTGCCCAGGGACAAAATATAACCCTGTAATATCCCCAAAGTCCTGAAGAAATTCTAAAATAGCTTCCAGAATTATTCAGTTTGCCCAGTCAGGAGGACATGAATGACCACAAAGAGTGCTTTTTAATCCCAATCCAGTGAGACAGATACCACAATAATTGATATCAAATGTTGCTAAGAAAAGGACTGCATTTCCTTCTGTCAGATCCATGATTGCAAATCATCTACCAGGATGGGCAAAGTTATCTCCAAAAAATGCTCTCTGCCCTGCTCACAGGTCAGAAGCTAGAGAGAACTATATCCAATAATCAATATTCTCAAAAACTCTGTGGATTTGACACTCCATCACATTCTCCAGAAAGTTAAGAAAAGAATGACAGCCAAACTAAATTCGATTAGTTTTCCACCCAAATGTCTCTTTGCTTTTCTAAGAGCACATTCTTAGAAATGTTAAAAACTTTAAAGATACAGGCAGTTTGATAGGAAACACTGCCCAATGAAAATCCAATTTCTGAATAAGTATCTGCCTAATGCTATTTAAGATTTATTGGCCAGACCATGGGAGCCAGAATACATTTATTTCTTGATTATAAATATGATAAAACGCTGCCTTGTGTTTTTTGTAAACAAAGCAAGACATCTGAACCTTTGGGAAAAGTCCCAGGATGATTACAGAGCTACAGTACAGCATACTGTAGACTTACAAAGGATATAATATATGCAGAGTATATAGTCTTTCCAAAACTCCCTATCTTGGTTTTTAAGGATCCTCTTCCCTAGAAAGCTATTTGCTTTGGTAATGGAGAATCAATTGTATCATTCTTGTGAGAGCACAATGAGGCAGGGAAATATATATATATATAAAAAGGTATTCATGTATTTGTTATGACTCAGAGTTAATATACAATCATTACAGAAGTTAAATAAAGGTATAATATCTAAGTGGAAAGGTCAGGCTGCTACTGAAAACACAGTACCTCTTTTTTAAAAAACCAGAAAAACCCACTTGGAGAAACCACTTATGCTGATGTCTGTTACCACTAAACTAAGCTCTAAAAAAGCCCCAAATGCTAAAATGATATAGAAGGGCTGGCATACTGGTTATTTTGGAAGAATTAAGGAAGTGACATAAATTCCTGCTGGTATTTCAGCTACTAAGAAAAATAGGCTATTTTCTAAACTAAAATCTCATTACAATACAGAAATCAGTCAGTCAGTCACCAGATTCAAGTCCCTTTCCTGTAAAAAACACCCTCAGAGTTAAAATGACACTGCAATGATGAAGAAAGGAAAAGACTTCTTAGAAAATGTTTTTATTTTATTGCATTTATAATCTGCTGACTCAACCACTGATTCTGACAACAATTTAGGTTGTAAATAAGTAAAAACACTGAATGCATTGACCCTCACAGATAGCAGCTGATTTACAAAAAAGGAGTATTTTTCTCATTACTAATTCTTAGAACAATCAGCCCAAAACAATTTTGATTTATCATTTGTTTCAAGTATTTTAATTAGCAACAGAGAGTTTAGAATTTACCAGGGAGGGCTGCATGTGGTCCCCAACTTCATCCCTATAACATTTCAACAGCAAAATAATCAAGAAACAGACACACAATCCCCACCTGGCTTTCCTATAAAACCTCCATTTCTAAATCTGGGGGAAAGAATAGATCCCCTGGAAATCCTGGTCCCACCCACATCCATGACATCACTGTCTTGCTCCCCCAGTGCATGGCTATCAAAAAAAAAAAGGTGGGCAGAAATTAAATGTGATCTTACAGCCAAAATTTATTTCTCTGCCCTGGTTTCCTAGTACATAAAGGCTTTCTAAATACTGAAACCATGTAGTATTAATAATAAGCAAAGCCCCTACTCCCCGCAAAAGGCCAACCAGGGAAGAAAAAGGAAATGGCAAATATTCTTCCCTTGTTTCCATCCGTCCTAGCTTTTTCAAGATGAAGACTTGATAATACTGATATTTGCTCTTCTTGAACCAGTAAGACAAGTATATCTACATATCAAAAGCAGGTGATAATTCAAGCAAAGTACCAGTAACAAGAGCTCTTTGCTTTGCTTCCCTATCTCAGACTATTTAACCAATGAGACACACAGTGAAACCCATGTTGTTAGCATGAAAATATCCAGTCATCAAACTACACTAGGCTGAACTGCATCTTAAGGCAAGTTTGGCTCAAGGACTAAAAATGCCTCTGTTCAAAATATCTGAAGATAGAAAAATAACATCAAGGGAAAAGAAAATATAGCATCATCCCCATCGCTCCCACCCCGATTGGCAGGGGCTTTTATTTATTGTGTACAAGAAACTTTCAGTTACTTTTCAAATCAAGTACAAAGTTACTGACTTAGTAAGAATACTGACTCCCTAAAGTTCATTTTTTATGTAACAAGACAGTCTTAACTTCTTCAGAACTCCTTCCAAAAAGGAGATTAAACATTTCCAAGTAAAAGTTTTATGGAAACATGTCTCATAATAAGGCTTTTCCATTATGCAAAGTAAGTTCCCAATGTGACAATTTACTCAGCTATCCTAAACTGGTAAAGCAGAATCAAAAGCACTGCAGGGAGAGCAAACCTTTCACTTTCAGCAGTTTGCATTGTTTCCAGCTTTGAGTGTGCTCCTCTGTTGAACCCTTTCACTTCTTGCTCTTCCAAAGATTCAAGCAATCGAATCACATCTTTATTCACTCCTCTTCGTTTTGCCAGGATAAGAGGTGTTGCACCTTGATGATTGCTGTGTGAAATGTAGATAGAAAAAAGTTAACAGAACTCTATCTGAAAAATATACGGAATGTCATCTGTATTAGAAAAAAATTCTATGGTTTATCTGAACGACGACGCCCTACTTTTTTTCACCCACAAAAGCGAAAGTGCTTTAAGTAATAGGGCTGTAATTATGGGCGATATTCTACTGGCATTAATAGCATGTTAATTACATGGCTGAATCTACATGATTACCGGTAGGTTTGAAGCCAAGCACTTTGATCTAAGAATCACTATCTCTACTTCCTGTGTTACAAGGATGTTATAACAGTTTTGTGGATTTTAAAACAAAATGTGATTCAGTTAGAATTGCTAATAAAGTTGTGAATAAATTGCTGGATCTCTCCCTCAAAGTGGTAAGAGCTGTCTTGTTTCAATTAAGAACTGAAAACATTCAACAACAATTTGGACAAGTAAATAAATATAGTGATTAAACCAAATGAACCAGAATTAATTAACTTGAGAAACAGATGTTTGAATCTTATATAAACTTCAATCTCATGAAAACTTTTAAATGCCAAAACTATGAATCAAAAAGAGGCTAGATTTCCTATGAAATCATAGTTTGGGATAATCTGTATCCAGAAGCATAGAAAAATATTCTGATTTGGAGGTGACACAGCTTCTACCTGAAAGTTTGTAAGTCTTTGCTTATAGATTATCCAAAAATGTTTAAAAGAATGCCTGAAACTAAGATAAGAACACTCCTCCTTTAAAAAGAAGTTTAACATTTAACAGGTAGTACTTAGGATATGATGCCTTATCTGAAACTTCTAAGATCCTGATATTATACACACCTATTACTGTTTAAAAATAACAGAACTAAGGATGCCAAAACTATTATTTGTTAACATGCTACCTGAAATGCAATGTAATAACAAAAAAGCTTATGCTTATAGCCCTATGAAGAGTCTTTTAGCATATTAGCACAACAAATCCAATTTTCCCCTGCTACAACTGACACATGGAAGAAACTTTGCAGGCATCCCCATGTATAGTTTAACGTTTCTAAGTACTCCATGACTGCAAAGAGTTTTACAGTATGCCTACTAATGGCATTATTTTTTTAAAAAAACCTACTTTGGTGTTTGTTTTTAAAATAAAAACAGAGAGTAAAAATACTGAGTGCCAGTTTAGCTTTGTGGTTAAGTGCTGGACTAAGAGTGGGAAAATACAAGTTCTAATCCTGCCCCGGGCATACAAGTCAGCTGGGTGACCTTGGAAAAGTCATTCCCTCTCAGCCCTAGGAAGAAGGTAAAGGTAAACCATTTCTGAAAATGCTGCCTAGAAAAGTGCAGGAACTTGTTTATGAAGCTACCAGGACTCTAGCCTAACCTGAAGGAATATAATGATTTCATACATAGACTTTCCCTGGTCTTTTGTCGGGTTAGGGACCAAGGAGTGCCCGATATTGGAGTCCATCAAAAAGTGAACCCCTATTTAAAGTAATGGGGCATTCCATCCCCCCAAAAGTGTGCAGGTGCCATCTGTTTCTTTACTACTTTTTTCCCCAAAAGAAAGTAGTGAAAGAGCAGATTGGCGGAGAGTGGACTGCAGAAATGTGGGGGATACTTGTATCAGGCACCAGTGAAAAGAACAAAATGGGCAGATGTTTCTTAATTTAGCTATTTATTAAAACACCCTAGTTCTTATTGAGTTTGACACATACTATACACAAAAAAGGGGGAAAAAACTTAACTTTAGGAAACAACTGTTCAGAGCTAGATTGGCACCGAAAATTTCAAGTAATTATTTTAAATTGATGTGTAAAACTACATTCATAATTTAAAATGTATTATCTTTTACCATCTAGGTTTTTATTCAGGC
>JAJFZI010625892.1:0-13110 GCA_022379055.1 Anilios bituberculatus
TTTCTGGGCAATTCATGATGAAATTTTCGGTGACCAACATACTACTGAGAAGAACCCAAAAGTCAGCAGCAACTTTTCCAATTTCTTGTAGCCATAGATGCAGTGACCTGCAAGGAGCTAAAACTTGCAAATTAGCTTAGTTTACAGGTTAGGCCCCACTTACGCAAGATGCTGTATCCAGTACCTTCCTTCTTAGGGCCTATGAGATCGAAAAGCGCCTCAGCACAGCTGATCTCTTCAAATTTCCCAACTTTGAAACGATCTGCTGGTACGTCGGCAAACACCTCCTGGATATCTTCCGAGGTGGGTTTTGAGTCTGCCTGGCCCTCGCGTTCTCCTTTCTGCTCGTGGGGTGCCAGCAGCGACGCTCTCTTTTTCTCCCGGCAGGCCTTCGAGAAAACCGTAGACATCCGGCTGCTTATTTGGTTCACGGGGCCAAGGCCCTGAATACAGCTTTTCGCTCCTGGACTAAAAAGGAGGTAAAGGACCGGAGGGAGAATTTCCTAGGACATTTGGGCCAGGATCTCAGTGGTTGTCAGCCATTGAATGGGGAACAAGATTTCCCTGGAAAGAGAAGAGTGGCTTAGCTAGGCTGAAGGCTTTGTCTCCCACAGGCTGGCTGTCTATGTGCAGGGAACGCCTTTTTGCAGGCAAGCCTTCTGGCGCAGGAAGAGGCCAGTGGTTCAGTGACATTCAGCAGGCTGGGCTGACTATTGTCTTCACTGATGCTTTGGGCTAGCAGAGATATTGTTCTTCTCAGGCGCTGGTGGAGCATGAGGAAGAAATCCCTGGGACAATGCGTCCAGCACAACTCATCAAAGACCTGGCCAAGGAGATCAGACTGGTGGAGGTGAGTCTGACGAGGCCGAGGCGTTTTCCTTCTCTTCTTCTGCAGGTCATGGGGGGACCTGTCAGGTCCAGGTTTTGCTATTTATTGTAGGTGTGGTTGTCTTCTTTACAATATCATATTGGGCTCTGTAGCTTTAAAATGTGATTTCTACCAAGGTGATCCATCTAGGAAGTTACGTTGCTTGATGGAAAGGCTAAGTGTTGATGAAGAAGTTCTGTGGGCTACTTACAAGGACCGCTTGGTCTGTTGAAACAGGCTGCTCCCTGTACTCACCAAAGGGTGAATTGGATATCATCATCTTAGCACATTGTTTAACACAGCAGGCAGGAATCGCTTATTCCCAAACTCAACTGTATGCTGGAAACAGTAGCCTCGGGCATGTTCTGAGAAGTCCCTAGATCAGAACATAATTTCATTGGTAAGTTGAATGGCAATAAGGGGCCTCTCCTGTTAGCTAGGTGTCCAGTAGTTCCAAGGGCTGTTGGTGTGCACAGAGCAGCCATGGCAGAGACTGCAGCCTGGCTGTTTATACCACACCGCAGAGCAAATTTACTGGCCCTTCCAAGAGACTTGAAAAGTTGATTTCTCTGTCCTAAAGCGGCGCCAGACATCTCTGTTCATCTGTATTTGCTTCACTAGTCACTTGAATTCCATCCAGAGGAATCTGCAAAGAGTAGTAAAGACATTTGGGGAAATACCTTTTTCTGAACTTGGATCCTCTTAATTTATTGGGGGTGGGGAGAGGAAGGGATTTGAGAGTCGAGCACATCATTGAGGTCCACTTAGCTGCAGGTTCCATTTAGAAAAACTCAACGTTTCCTAGGAAACTCCTTTTCCATTTTCCTTTTTTTTTTTTAAAAAATCCCAGAGAGACCCTTTTCATTTGAGGTGACAAATTGATCTTCACCCATTAATTAAAGTTGTTCCTTGGAGAGGAGGAGCAGCAGCCCCTCTTGGGAAACATCCACCTTCCTGGGGAGATGGGCAGCCAGTGATTCCCCTTGGGAAATTTGTGCTCCAGGACATATTCCAGCAGAACATTGGGAAGACAGGCAGCCCGTTTGGCCTGCAGAGAGTCCCCCAGCTTGGTGCGACTGCCAAAAGCGGAGAGCAGATTCCCAAGGAGCTGAGCAGGAAAGGGAGCCAGAAGGACCCAGCCTCTGTCAAAGCCCTGGAGCTGGAATTGCTGCGCAAGTACAAGCGGCAGCAGATGCTGAAAAGTGCAGAGAGTCCTGGGCAGGAGGAGGTAAGGGGCCACTGGGGGCTGGATCTGAGGCCTGGTGGGGCTGTTGCTTCTCCCCGGAGCATTCAAACAGGCGGTTGCTTTCTTTGCCCAGTTTGATTTGCTGAGTTCCAGCCTGGACGATACAGATGGGGAACCTGACCTAACAGAGGAGGAAGTGTCTTTGGTGGTGGCCAACGGCCGAGGCACCAGGTTTGTGTCTAGAGAAGTTCAGGGGGTGAGCATCGAAACAAGACTGAATGAGGAGAATTCCTCAGAACCATTAGTTCAGATAAACTGCGGAAGCTAAATCAGTCCCTGGCAACACTTGGTCTCCCGGGTGCACCTATGTTGGGTAGCTTGGCAAGAGAACTTCCCTCTGTGGGTGGGCTGTGCTGAGAGGAGAGAGCCCCCTTGGCGGGAGAAGAATTTGCTCTGCAGTCCAAGTGCTTTGCCCTCATTGAAACATTAATCACTGCTGAGGATGAGATACATTACATTCCTCATACATAGGCCGTTCGGAAGAGGAAACCAGCGGATGGTGGGACTGAGACAGTTGGGGTGGGAGGGGGTTCAGGGAACCTCCAGTTTGTGCATCAGTGGTCAGACATGCCAACTGTTTCCCACCTCCTCCTTGGGCAGGAAAGTCAAGGCCCGGAGCCGTAAAAGGGCCAAAACGCGAGCCCCCTCGGATGCAGAAGCCCTTGATATAGACTCCGAGGAGGACCTGCAGATCGATGAAACGCCACGCAGAGAAAGGAGGCGACTGCTGCTGCGCAAGAGACTTTCCAGTAGGTGACCCCCTCGGGGTGGCTCTCTTCTTGCGGGTCAGGACAGAAGCCTCTTGCGCATTTCACTCTCTGCTGCCTGCCTTTTTCAGAGCTCAGGGTTAGGTTTCCATGTTGTACCAGGGGCTGAATGAGCATACTTGCCTTTCTTCTTTCATACAAGGCTCTTCCTCTGGCTGCTAAACTATCTGGTAGAATAAGGGTAGGACCTGAAAAAAACACCACCCACGTATTTATTGTTCTGTGGAATTAATCGCTTGAAACCAAGCTAGATATAGACAAATGATAGCTGGAGTCCTTGGGAAATGAAATTCTGCGCCTCTTGGTTTTTAGTGTGCATAGAACCTAAACGATGACTTTGCTTCTGGTGGCTGTGGCTGTCTTGCCTTTAGAATTAGCTTTTACCTCCTTGAAAGAACTGGCAGATGCTCCATACTGACCTTGGATGTTATTTGGCAGCTCCAGGGATCAGGCAGCATTTGTTAGTTGTTGTGAGGCCCCAGCTGGCCAGGTTATGGACTGGCTCTCTCTGTTGCCTTGCTAGTAAGTCCCACCTCGAATTATGCAAGATTGTTGGGGAGTATCCATGGAAGCCATATCCGGCAGTTTGATTCATTGTTGATACTTTCCATGTCCCTATAATATTCTCCGATTCTAGAATTTCCTCGGAAACTGCCACGTGCCAAGCCCTGTTCCGACCCGAACCGCGTGCGAGAGCCGGGGGAAGTTGACTTTGACATTGAGGTAAGCCTGGCACAACCGATCAGAATGGCCGGGATGTCTTGGCAAGGTAGGCTGGAGCGAATTGGGATGACTGACCAGAGAGGCTCAGGCTGAGTTTCTAATTTTAAGAAAGCAAAAGGAAAGCGTTTTGCCTGTGTCTAAAAATGACAGTTGCATTGTAACGCTTGCTAGTTAGGCACCAACATCTGTCCAAAGCAAAGTTTGGAGCAGTGGGTGCGGGGGGCTCAGTAAGGATCTTCATAAATTGCCGTAATCCGTGATTATTGTTCCTGTTGGCTGATTGGGTGCCCAAATATCTGAAAAATGCCAGTCCATGGAAGGCACTTTGGGGAAATATGCACTAAGGATGGCGTTGCATGTTAGAGGCCAGCTGTAAGGTTCAAAGGCTTGCTGATAGACGTCTTGGGTTTGTTCTTTGTTTTGCTCTTACTCATCCCAAAAATGATGCTGTAGGGTGATAAGACAATTTCAAGCCAACTCCCCTTCGTTGTGGGGATATGTTAATCCTGTTTTCATGGCAACAGTACATCTTCCAAAGTCATTTCCCACCCTGGCTGATGGCCCCGGACTTTCCTGACGGTCTGTCCAAGAGTCACCTGTGAAGTCAGCCAGGTGCTTCCCTCTGCTGAGACATAAAGCAATGGCCTAAAATGAATGAAATGCCTACAACAAAATGGAACCATGTCAAATCGGAATTGTAAAGGTGAAATAGAAAGCATTTTAAACCATCTCTTCTTTTTGGAGACGGAAGTGAGGAATAATTACGAGCAGTTAAGATATGGCTGCCTCCCCATCACAGGCCCAAGAAAAACGTTAATGCCTCTAAGGGTCAGGCAGCCCCCTGTGTACAACTGGCTTGCCTTCGTTTTCAGGAAGACTACACCACCGACGAGGACGACGACGCTTCTGATGAGGACCAGTTGGAAGGCAGCAGCAGCGCCGGCGGGATTTTGGACCTTCTGAAGGCCAGTCGGCAGGTTGGCGGTGCAGACTATGACGAAATGAGGTGAGATGGGAATGACGATGATGATGGACCTTTAAAGACGGTTCCTGGAGCTGCAGATTTGCAAACCAAAGCACAGGAGTTTTGCTATTATAGGCAGGCCTGAGTTGAGGAGTTAGACTGCTTGTAAGATTGAATGGCTGACTTTGCGGGGATTTTTTAATTGCTGATAAGTTACCTTAATGATCTTTCAGTAAATTGAATGTATTCTTTCTTCTTTGCTTCTTATTTTGTTGCAAAGCAACATGCTGGAGCCCTTTTCTCCAATTTCCGCTTTGGTACTTTAGTCTCCAGTTTTCAGGCAGTGAGTTTTTAACCTCAGGCCCATAGAGGCACACTGGTTTTATCTCTGGGCCCCTCCAGATCAGTACTTGATAAGACACACACCCCCCAATATAACCCCGGACAAAGAAAGATGAAAACAGTTGGGGATGAGAAACGTGTCCCTTTTTGAGTGCTAATTTCCAGATTTGAAGGTCTTATGCGACACCAAACGTGATCCTCAAATTATACAAAAATACAGCTTTTTGAAAGGGGAGCTGTGATTTAGAGAGTTATTTAAAAAATGTATGTTTCAGAATTTTTATTTTCATGTTTGCGTAGAGTTTAGCATTGTGTCGTTTAGGCTTCTTTAATTACAGCTCAGGCAGCACAGGAGAAATGAGTATAGATTGTGCAGCTTGCAAAGGAAAGGATGTTCTCAGCCCTAGATAGACTTAAGCCATTCTGGTAAGAGGAATCATTTGTCCATGTCTGGTCCGTCTAAAGGTGCTGAGATATCAAGGCCAAGTCTGGTAACAATAAGCGTCCATCTTGTCTTGTTCCCCAGTGATGCACCTGCATCTCCCAGTACTCAGGAAGCCATTCAGGGAATGCTGTGCATGGCCAACCTCCAGTCGTCATCCTCAGCGGGTGCCTCCAGCTTGCAGGCCTGGCTGGCAGCTGAGCAGGAGCGCGGCTCGGCAGGAGCCTCTGGCACCCAGCGTTCAGGGAAGAGGCCCATCAAACGGCCGGTCCATCACAGCACTGACAGCGAGGACGAAGCCAGCCTGGATGAGCAGGAGAGCCTGGGAGCCTGTTTTAAGGATGCTGAATACAGTAAGGGGTGGGGGGGGGCTGACTTTAGGGCTTGAAATCTAGACCTCGGCTGGAGTTCCAAGGAGGCGTCCAGAGTGCATTGCATTCCCGTACAAGTCCACCCTCTATTGACCTTTGCTCCCAAGTAAACAGGTTGGAGGCTGCCCAGTTGTGACTGGGCCTGGGGGTTCTGGGGGAGGAAGCTTCCACCTTTCTGAAGGCTGGAGCATTGGCTTGCGCTTTCTCAATTGCTCAAAGCATCTCCCGGCCAGCTTCCCATTCTCTCAGGAGCTAAAGTGCTCAGTTTCACAAATGTCCTCTTGCTCCCTTCCTTTGGCCTGGGCAAGTAGCAGCACTTGATCCCAAGTGGATCGCTGGAGGGCGAGTCACAACCCGTCTCTGCCTCGACTCCCCTAGCCAAGAAAGTGCCGTGGCAGCTAAGCTCTGTGGGGGTGCTGGGTCTCCTTCCTCGGCCTGAAAAACTACAGGCAAGAAAATGGTTCCTGACGCAGCTGCCGTTGTGATGACTTTTAGGGCCACGCAAGGAATCGAGTGGGGAGGAAGCAGGCAAAGGGTCTCCTCTAGACCAAGGAGCAAAACATCCTCCAGACTTTGGGGCAAGATTGCCTTGTTCCAGAATCCAGGACTTTGTACAGAATGGGATCTTGTTTCGCTTCTAGACTAGACCTAGTTAAATCAGAGCCATGTTTTCGTGGGCGAAAGTGTGCCCTTGAGAAGTAAACAAACTGTCATATAGTCCAATATATTAAAGTGGCAAAACTTTTTGTTTGGGAAGTTGAGCAGAGAGGACGTTACTATTGGTTCACCTATTGGAAAAATCACAAACATGGCCTATTGCAGTCAATTGGTTGCTTACCCCACCCACAGACTTTTGATTTGGAGAACATCTTTCAAATGTGCTTCCTCAACTTCCTTGAAGGCTCTCAAGATTAGAGGGCCAACTGACGCCCGGCCATGTCTTCTTCTCGCTCTAGTTTACCCTTCCTTGGAATCAGATGAGGACGACCCAGCCTTGAAGTCGTTACCAAAGAAGAAAAAATCCACAGATGATGCTCCCTGGAGTCCTAAAGGTAACAATCCATCACCTGTCCCTAGAACTGCATGCCCTGAACAAAGGCATAATCAATGCAATTATGAATTCCCTGAGAATATTGTTTAAAAGCAAATTTCTGGCCCTTCGGAGTACTAAAATATGCTTGAAAGCTCTTTGGGGAGAAACACCTTCAAAGATTCTAGTGCCAGAAAACTGACTGAAGGAGTCCAGTATAAGATTTCACTGTTTCCCAGGGGTCTTTGTTCTTATCTGGGACCAGCAGTCAAGGAATAAACAGTGTCAGCTCCTTGAAAAATGCACAGTGGTCTTTTAAGCAAAGTAAGGAAACTCTAAAAGCAGAGCAAATGGTTTTACTCTAAAACAGAAAACCGCCCTGAACCCCTGCTGTGCCATGTAGAAATGGCTGAGAGCAGGGATTCTGGAAATGGAGTCATTGGAGCCATTTGGGTGCTTGTTTTTCAGTGATTGTTGCTCAAGGCAAATTTTGGTTGAACATATTGGAAAGGTTATTTTTTGTTTGATTGAAAAACTGTAAACAGCCCAGCAGCCTGGCTCTGCAAGTTTTGATAGAGCCGTCCTCCCAATATTTGCACATTGGCCTCAGAATGTTTCTGGCTAAACTTCATTCAGAAATGCAAACTGCTCCCCTCAATTATAGATTGGTGGCAAGAATTGTTATGCATTTCCACTGCATGAAACTTTGGTTGCCTTCTTTTTTTTATAAACAAAGCAACGTGGGGGCACACTGGCTGTGCGGGTTGGGAGACAGTAGAGCAATCTTCCCACCTCCGAGTGCTTCAAATCTCTGGATTTCAGATCTCAAAATCCCCAGCTGCTACGGCTACCCGAGGGCTGGAATGGCCAACACAATCGAGGGGAGCCGAAACAGACGACTCTTAATGTGAACTTTCCCCCTTTGCAGCCCGGGTGACACCGACGCTGCCCAAGCAAGACCGCCCAGTGCGTGAGGGAACCAGAGTGGCGTCTGTCGAGACGGGTCTGGCAGCCGCAGCAGCTAAGCTGGCTCAGCAGGTAAAAGACCAGATGCGTGAGAGAAAAACAAGATTTGCTGGCATTGGCCTGGGCTTTCTTGAGGGCTCAGCTTTTATGTATTTGTTTAAACAATTTAGACCCCACCCCCACTCCCGATTCAATGGGGCTTTTAGCTCCATCAGTGGGAGGCCAAGTATGACGGCTGAGGTCTGTCTTCTTGTGGTCAGAAGGCTGCCTTTTGGAGTTTGCTTGCTCCTTCCCAAAGCATTCAGAATTATGTTGTGGCTGATTATTTTAGATTTTGTTGACATTTCTGTGCTGCCCAGTCAAGAGACTTTCATAGTAACTGTCATAAATAAATAACAAAAAAATAGAGTGAGATTGATTCTAAAAGCACCACATGATGGAGCCATTTCTTAAATTTAAATATGACTCCAGAAGGCAAGCAGTTCAGGTCAGGCCTAACCGCTAGGGCAAGGCAATCCATGATGGGGAAATGCCTTCTTTGTCTTCCTAACCTCATGGATGTAGGGGACCATCTATCTGCCTTTTAGATAGGGTCCTTCCAATTTGAGAAGACATTCTGCAGGTACGTCAAGACCAAGCCATATATGACTTGATACAGAGATTAAACAATATGGTTTTCCTGTGTAACTATTTGTTTTTGAATTGCATGTGAGTTGATTTTAACTCGGCTAGGACATATCAAGCAAAGAATTCATTTGGGGTTTTAGACAAGGATTGAAGCATGCAAAAATCAGTTCAAGGCCTTTCCAGCTGACCAGTGACTTGATGAAGCTGGGTAGGATCAAGAGGTAGTCCAAAAGGACATTTTTATGGCCAACTGTTTTCACACTGGAGCTCTAGGTAAAGGACTCCACCATTGTTCTTTGCACTTTAAGGAACATCAGAAATTACAGCGGCGGAAGTTGGTGGTGAAAAGAAAGCCACCCTCTCCAAAGTCTCCTAGTCCGGAGCCAGAACCGGAACTGGTCGAGGCAGAAGTGGAACCAGATGTGCCACCACCATCATTACCTCAGGATCCCGATCCAGATCCTGAGCTGGAAGCTTCTGCACCCACCTCGCCACCAGAATCAAAGCACGAGCAGTTTGCCGGCAGCCTGGTGGACCACGAATACACTGCGCGGCCTAGCGTGTTTGGAATGGCCCAGGTGAACCGTGGCTCCACGCCCATGGCCCCAGGGGTCTTCTTGTCCCAGCGGCGTCCCTCAGCTGGCTCTCCAGGACCCCAGGCAGCACAGGGTAGGCTTGTCTGTTTGGGGATTGCCATTGGGGAGAGTTCCAGGTCCATGGGGAGGGATTGCAATTGGGGAACGGCATCTCTGCACGGTCAGCTCTATCGGGCAGTCAAAGGCTGAGTTATCTTAGCTGCCTTATTTATTAATGCCCGGAGAGGGTCATCAGTTCAAGTCTCGCCTTTGCCATAAACTCCCGAATGGGCTTGGGTCTGTGTTTCATAGTACGTACACCATGTATAGCTGTGCAACGGTTTATGGGAGATGGATCGTGGCTTATTCATCCAGGATGCCCTCGTTCCGACCTTGGAACAGATGGAATTCATGACTCCCCTTTGGGATCAATGTGGGAAGATGAAAGGGCATTTTTGGCTCCCGAGTAGAAAGCAGCAAGTGGTCCGTATTCTGCCGGCAGAGCACCAAGTGCTGTCCTTCACGTCAGCAGGGGGTTCTCTCTCTCTGGAAGAGCAGCCTTGGGTCAATGAGAATCCATTGCTCCTTTTCATCCATTTCTTCAGGAAAACGCCCCAAGAAAGGCTTAGCCACCGCCAAGCAACGCCTCGGCCGTATCCTGAAGATCCACCGTAATGGCAAACTCCTCCTCTGAGCGCCACCCCGTCAGCTCCAGAGGCCCCGCCTGGTGTCTTGGGACATGGAGCCACTCTACCTCTCCTTCTCACACGGATTGTAGCCAAGCCTGAGCTGCCGTGGGACGCTCTGGACTCGATGGGCAGCTCTCGAACCCCTCTGGCTTCCCCGACGCAGGAGGCAGAGGGTCCTGTGGTGGTCCCTGGTTCTCCGTCCCTACCTCAACCCCACTGCACCTCCTTTTGTTTTGTGGACGATGGGCTGGCTGCCCTTCCCCGGCCCGGGTGTGCGGAGGAGTCTTTCTGGGTTTTTTTAAATGTTTTCCCCAAGAGGAAGCAGCTGCTTGTTGCCTTTATTCGAGCAAGTGGTTCTCCTTTTCTAGAAGGTTCCTCCCAAGTGCTGCCAACCTTGAGAGAATGGGAAGGAAAGTCTGGTTAGTGTGGGGCTCGTTTTGAAGGAGAAAAGACAAGGCTCTTGGGTTGCTTCTCAGCAATTTGGGCTGTGAGGGGAAATAATTCCCCCAGAACTGAACGGGTTCTGATCAGTTAGGGCTACGGGGCATTTGACCAACCCAAAATGTAAGACCGGGAAGCTTCACAAAGTCTGTCTGTCCCTGTGGTACTGTAGCAGGCAAGGATAATAAACTCCTGGCGTGTTGAAGAAGGTAAGTGAGATAGAAGGCTGCGTTGCCGCCTCCGGCGTAGCCAAGGAGAATTTCACTGTCTGAAAGTGGAGAAAATCCTAGCCAGCAGATGGGAAAGTTAGCAGAATCTAGTAGGCTTCACGGCGGCTCCTGTTGCAAATTTCTCTCCTCCCTTTTTTCCCCCCCTCCTAGAGCAGCAGGGAGGGCATTGTACCCTCTATGCAAGACTTTTCTACCCAGCAGCACAGCTGAGCAAACATGGCTGTGTTCCATATTTTTACACCACTCTCGCAAGCTTTGTGTAAATGTTTGAATTCTATTTTTTAGGCCTCTCTCTAGAAATGTGTGTTTAAGGGGGGGGGGAATCAAAAGAAGCTGAGATTATATAGGTATATGTGTGTGTGTATATATATATGTATATATATATATATACACACACACACACTAATTTTTTTTCCAGGGGGTTAAAATAAAAATTGTCATCTTATTGTGGTTTATGCCTGAGGTATGTTCTTCTGACTCTGTTCCTCTAGGGACAAAAGCTTTCATTGGGATCTGGGAGAACTCGCCAGAAAAAATGTTGAGTTCTGGCTAGTTTGGTGTCCAAATAGTATAAACATAGAGCAGCTTTTACACAAGCATTAGTACGTGAGCTGCAATCCCAGGAGCAATACAGCCATTCCCTGCCCAGTTTCTAGATATGGGGACAGATCGTCTTGGACCCATGAATTTCTGTATCCTCCAATAATCAGAAGGGATTTGGGCCTACTTGATGATTCGACATGGCATTTGGACTGATCGTTACAGATAAGGACACAAAGTCTGATCTCTGTCCAGGTGCACCAGCCACTGTGTCCTCAGGATTGGCTCTGCTGATCTCTTGGAGTCAAGCTGAAGGTCTTCTCCACCCCACTCCCTTTCCCTTTACTTAAATTCATACCCTTTGCTTGAGCTGCAGGTTTACAGCATCTTAGCAGTTTTATTGTGTGAATTGTAATACATGAAAAGAGTTCTCTGTGGAGGGGGGACACAATCTCTTCCACAGCATTGCAGATGAGTAACAAAAAGGAAGGTATATAACGCAGGAGCATTAAGAGCAGCACTGTCCAGGGTCATGGAGCAGATAAGCCAAGAGACAAGGCTTTTGCCCACCTCTTCTTAGCTACAATTGCTTGTATGTTGAAGGCTCTGCATAGCAGTAGGATTTCGGAGAGTAGTGCAAACGTAAGATGGCTGTTGATCTTGCTTTTCTTTTTCTAAAGACACACTTGCATTTTCAGCTAGGTAAGTCCCGGCCCACCCAGTCAATTCAAGGTGCCTTGTAAATCGAGAGGAGATTCACCATAAAGGATGCAGAAATTTTGACTTCACGGGGTCTGAATAAACAAATGTGGACCACTTTGAACATGTTGCCCCCATTGTTTCCGTCACTGAGCAAACTCGCCTGGTTTCTTTATCAGTGATGGAAATATGTTGGATAGGTTTTGCTCCTCTAGTTGTGCCACATACAGAGCACTGTGTGCTTGCAAGGAAATCTGTATTCTTCACGCAAGACTGTTGCCCGCCTTCTGCCAAAAGCTGAAAGACTCAAGAAAAAGTCTGGTATAGTGTAAGCTGGATGGTTGAATAACCCTAAAACACTATTGGAGCTGCTTAAAAGTCTCTTGTGGCCTGGAAGAATTGGTCTGGAACATTCCTGACTCTCAGTCACAAGCACCCCCACCTCAAATTCCAGTTATAGTTGAAGACTTTGGAGGAAATCTGCTGTGCTATTTCCAAAGCAGGAAGGTAAAAAACTTTATCCATTAAAGAAAGGGAGGAATAAGCATTTCTATTCCCCCACTGGCTGCAGCTAAGTCCAATTGCCTTTTCTGCATGGTGGTGCAATACAGAAGGGGGATAGGCTGGGCCTAGGATGTACTGAGAAATCAATTTCTAATTATAGTGCTGTTCCGGTCCCCGGACCCTCAGTGGACAGGAGGAATTCTGGGGGCCCGGCTTTTCTAGAGAGAGGAAAGAGGGTGGGAAGCAAGGAAGGAACGGTAGGGAGCCCCCAGCAGCTCTTCCACATCCTTGTGCTTCACCAGCCAGCACTCTGCTTCGTGGGCTCTCTGGGATGAATCCTTCAGCACCTTTGTGACTTTTGTGACCAGCACTTTGCTTCTGTCCCTTTGCAGCCACGCTGCTTGTTCCCCCTGAGATGGGTCTTGGGAAAGGCTGAGGTTGCTGTTCAGGAACTGGCCTGTAAAAGAGAGAATGGACACTGCAGTGTATATGGAATAGAATGCTAAAAGAGACTCTTGGGCCACCTAATATCCAACCTGCCACCCAAGGGTTCTCAAGAGCAGAACCGAGTTGACTGGCTCTGTTCCCAGTCTCNNAGCAGGTGGCCTTTAGAGGCACCTACAGTTGCCTTCTGGTCTCCAGAGTTCCTCGTTTTCCAGTCATCCTGTTTTCATAATCCCCAATGTCTCCAGGAGACCAGCGTCAACTCTGTGTCCACGTCTAACTCATGCCCTCAATTGGTAGGTCCACTTGTTGAGAACTTGCCACTGAAATAACAGCTTTTGCTGGCCTCGGGGGAAGAGGGGATGGCAAAATCCTGGCAAGAAAAGATGGAGAGATCCCTAAAGAGGCCCAAGTCTGATCCTGAGGTTGAATTACAATGCCCACAGTGCTCAACAGTTCTTCCGAAGGAGAGCTGGTTATAAAGAATGAAGGGCTCTTCCCCCCCCCCATCCCTAACCAATCAAGGTATGGTGCAATGGGGGCAGCCAGAATTCCCAGCCAGCTGTGAAAACCAGCATAAGAAACACCTAGCTGGATCGAACCCTTGGTCCATCCAGCTCAGCGTTCTGTTCTCACAGTGGC